>CAEMYA010002116.1:365516-382968 GCA_903131615.1 Diplodus sargus
AAAAAAAAAAAAAAAAAAAAAAAAGAGTATAAACCCAGGGATGGGAATTGGAAAATTGTAGCACTTCACTTCCGATAATCAACCATAGACCGTCTTAGCAATTTTAATAATGAGATTTAAAATTGGTAGTTTGGATAATACAACAAACCTTTTGGACCAGTTCAAGGATTTCCTCATTGCTCTCCAGTATACAGGACTGAAAGATGTGCCGGAGCATATCTTGTAGGATCGGGTTGATCCACAGTGCACAGCTCTGAAGAACAACAAACATGAAATAGGACCTTATTGGGCGTGCACTGAAATTGTGGACTTACAAAAAAAGTGTTACTGTATTTGTATTGTTAAACCTGTCTACAAAAATCAACAGGTCTATTTGCAAGAATATTCAACTGCTCTCTGTCAATATTACCTCTTCAGCTTTAGACAGAAGTGTGAAAAGCGTCTCTAGTGCTGCCCGTCTTACTGATGATATGGTGTGCCTCAAGAACGGCCACACCCGAGGGACGAGGACCGTTAATGACTGCTGCATGCTACAGTGGACAAGAAAGTGAGTCAATATAAATACAGTCAGAAAGGTCACGCAAGACTACAACCAGCTGAATATAATAATACCTTATGAAGAAGGCATACATTAACATCTGCCTAGACTTACAGTGTCAGTGCCCATTAAAATGTTCTGCTTGTAGCAAGTTTACTCAGTGGTGGTGTGCACTGTGTTCTTTTATGTAAATCAATTCAAATGATGTTCAACCAATATCTTGGCACAATGCTGATATTTAAGTGTACACACACACACACACACACACACACACCTCAGACAATTTGCCTGCCTTCAGCTTATGACAATAGAGGAGCCAAGTACTTGTTGTTGCTTTTTCCTTTTCCTACATCCTGTAGCTGGGAGTCAGCTACATTTGTTCAATAATGTTTTCAAATTAGATGTACAATATAATCACAACTGTTGGTCCCTTTAGAGTCTGTCATCACTATGATTTGGATATCTTTATAGTGAACATCCCTGAGACTGACCTGCACTGTCGGACCTGCGGGTAGGTGAGTAGTGACGACAGCAATGTCATGATGCTGTTGGTGGAAGCAGTGAGGTCATCAAGGTCCAAAAGAGCATCCCATAATGTGTTCACAATGAAGGGTACCTGAGAGACAGAATTGTGTTTGAAACAACCAAATTAAGAGAACAATGTGAGAAATAAGAGGCAACCGGTGGCAGACTTCATCACAAACTAAGACTAAACAAGGAAATCATTTTAAGACTGTGCTATTGCCTGACCTTATTCGGCAGTAGCTGTACCAAGCCTTCTACCACAGGGATGAGGGCAGAGGCTGCCACGGCCCTGACATCATCGTCTAGGTCCTGTAGGCCTACGGTGATGGCAGGAAGCACTCGGGGAAGTAAAGCAGAGATCAGGTCCTGAGAGAGATAAAGAGAGAAAACCAGAGAAATAATGGTCAGCATATATGTATATACCATATTTGTGGGTATTAGATCACAAATCATGACCTTTACAGCGACATCTCTCCACATGCAGCACAAATGCTTACAGACCAAAAGAATCGCTTCTTTGTTCCACCCCCACAATTTATATTCACAAACATATGGTGCTCATATCAAGTACATTATATAGAATCCCGCTGTGCTTATTTCAGAGCTCATCATATACACACAGAACAGGTGGTACCTGTCGGACTGCCAGAGCATATTTGATCCCGAGAAGGCCTCCATGACGGGCCTCCCACTGGTCTTCTTTTAGCAGCTTCAGCAGGACATCTACTGTCATGGAAACACCAGTTTCATTCATGTGGCGAAGGGCCACACCGAGTGTCTGGGCACACGTCTCCCTGACAGGAGCCACCACCTGGTAGAGCAAAAAAAGGTGCAAAAACACAGGAAAAACTAAATGACTCACACCTTCACACAACACAAGGTCAATACACACGAGTTCCCCACTCTGGCTGAACTTAATTTTTTAAGCCGTCAGTTGTGTTTCTTCATATTAAACTGGTTGATGTTTATTTTACACATCTCTCATGTGGCAAGAACTTAAGCAAATGTTTCACAAGATAGACAAACATTTGAAAGAGGATCAACAAGGGGATCCCCTCTTTCTTAACATATTTTTTTCACTTTAATGATGTTCTACAGTGTTACCACAGTTATGAGGAGGAAAAAAAATACAATGTATCACAACAGTATAGACAATTAGATTTAGGCGAGGCAAGCGTGTATGCCAAAAAACACTACCTACACAAATACATTTTAGGATGCTATACAAATAAAGAAAAAAGGGAATCTTACCTCATCAGATACAAAGTCTCCAAAGCGGTCCAGAGCAAAGACACAGAGCAATCGGATGACAAGGTCCTCTATCCACTCCTGATGCTGCCTCAACATCTAAAAACAGACGTCAGACAGTTCATGGCATGTTTATTTCTCACTGAAATGTTAAACAGTGGACAGGGGTTATGACACATACCTGTTCTGCAGTGCTTCCCACCAGCTTCCCGCCTCCAGCACCATGGGACTTGAGGATTTCTCTAAGACCTGTGCCAGCACCATGACGAATCTGTAAGCAAACGCATACATACAATCTAAATTTACTTGCTCACATTGGTCCTATAAAATTGTGCTAAACATTTTTTTGCTCACTCCCAACTAAAATTAAGCATCATAGGACTCAAAAATGCAATGTTTTTACCTCCCATGAAGGATTGAAAAGGTCATTGCAGAGCTCTTCACAAAAGCTCTCCAGAGGCCACTCTTGTATCTAAAGACAAAGCAATGAGAAATCAGTCACTTCATCAACGATTAACATGTATAGCAATTCACAGTTCAGGAGTTGGCATCAATGAGTCACTGAATTGGTTTATACTTTACCTCCTCTGAAAGACTGGAGTTATCCGGAACATTGTCAATTAAGACTTTATGTTCAGTCGCCGGTTGATCAATTACTACGTTGGTGGTTTTCCTTCGCTTCTCTTCAGGTTCACCCTCAAAACTGTCATTACTTAAGGGTAAAGAGAAAGAGACCACAAAGTAAAAATTATAGCTATAATTAAAAATGCGGTATGCTACAGATAGACAGATAGACAGATAAAATGATCTTACCTCTTTTCATTTGGATCAACGTCTCTTGATCTTTGTTTGGCCACAAGCTTGGCCATCCTCTTAGCCTTATTCTTCTGACGATTGCTCATGCCTGGCCGGAACTCTGAGTCGATCAACTCAGCAGCCTGAATAGGCTGAAAACAAAGCAGGGAAGTTTATCATTACCTTTAATGTTTAACTGAAAACGTACATCAAATTTAAACCAGGTCAAAACAAACACATTCATTCTCTGATAGCATCACAAGTTTCCAAATGCTGCATCCTGCTTTAAGTAGGTCTGATATCCTATTCCAAATTCACAGTGGTTCTCCTCGGTTATGAGCATTCTCCTTGTGTGTTCATGCACAAGTCCTGTTCATTGTTATTGTTTTACTGTGTAGGAATTTCTGTAGCAACAGGCCATCTGTGACGTCCATACTGCTGGTTCAACCGTAGCTACCAAAGTAACACGTACATTTAGGTTGATCATTTCTGGCATGTTTGATATCTTGAATATGGTTTGGGGGAACTACAAAGGGTATTTATTAAGTTGTATTCCCACACTGACTTCTCTTCTACTAACATGAATGTGTGTAGCACCTCACAGTAGATAAAGGCACACAGGCCTAGAAGGTATAAAGATCAGACAGCATGATCATAGACTAAAACTGGTAACACAGGAAACACCATGGTTTGCTTCATAAGAGAAAGTAAAAGAATGATTCACAAAAGGATCATAAGGCTGAAAAGACCACAGCTGAGTCCATATGAATTTGATAAAACTTTCTGAACAGATATCCTGTTAAGACAAGATCTCTTGCTGCAATGCAAAAGGTAGAAAAACAACACAGTACAAGTCATATTTATGACACTGCACAACAGCCTCCGTCATTGTGAGACAAGTTATAGCCTGCCTTCCTTCGCCTCATTAAACTCATCTAGGCAAGTCATCCTCCAGTCAAAAACATATTTTTCTTCTTGTTCCTTTAACAGTTGAGCTCTACTGTGTAGAATGATGTATTTGCAGTGTTTAACACTAGGAGGCCATTTTCCTGTCAACTGCTGATAAATGTCCATTTCCTCTGTGCTTACTGAAAATCTGATTTTAAAAAGAGGCAGACCTACAAGCTTGATCTGTGACATCACAAATACAGATGCATGATAACAGAAGAAACAGGTAAATGAACTAGCACAGAAACATGGCAAACATGGCAAATGCAGGTGCTTTCATAAAGGACACAAGGGGTCACTGAATGGTTTCATGAGAAAGAAAAACATGTGAATCATTTGAAGACCTAGGGAAGAATTCTTTGGGAAAAATACAATATTCATATATTCTGGAATTCTTAACAATGGAGAAAGAATAGCTGCCATTTCAGTGTATTAATCTTACTTTTTCCCCCTGTAAAAAAACACATCTGAGGGCATTGTTACACCCAAGTATCTCACGATAGTGCACCACTCAACTGCTGACATAAACAGACCCACACTTCCTGCCTCACACCACACCTATTTTTCAACTTTATAATCCATCCAAGCTTACAATTTGGAGTAAGAGCCTTGTTGAATCAACGGCCACAAAGTACTCATGCTCAAAAGTCTCCTGAATCAAAGCCTAGAGGCTAAAATGACACCCACCACGTGGTTGCGAGAGCTGGAGCCAGCTGTGGCTTTGCTTCCATGGGCTCGAAGCCCACTGGTTTGGCAGGTATAGTCGAGGTCCTCATCATTGAACAGCTCCTCTGTGTCCATACCGATAGCAGCACCCATGTCCAGACCCAACTTCTTCTGAAGAAGCTTTCTCTGGCGGGCCAGACGTTCCTTTGGGTCCATATCACCTGTCAACAAATGACAGGAAGTCAGTGGAAAATATTAGAAACATAGCCTTAGAGAACAAGTACAGGTGTGTGAGGAATACTGATAAAATGTATGTGAAAAGGTGTCATTTTGAAGTTAAATACAGCCTGGAGGCAAAAATGACATATACTAGCACAGTATTATAAATAGCTTTGAAACCTGCTAAATTTAGCGTGAACAGTACAGGGAACCTTGAATGATAAGTGAAATCAGATCACAGAAGCAACGGCTGAATACAGAAACACACAACACACAAAGTGGCATGAAGCTCAAATTCAAATGTCTACCACAAGATAATGATGAGCAGCTTTTGCTATTCAAATGGCATTAAATTCATGGCCAAGTAGCTACACTGGTGGTGTTTGGATCAGGATCAACCTGGTGTTAGTGCCTTTGTTACATTACTCACGTCGAAGTCATAACCATTTTCCGTAATACAAGTCTGTGTTTTTAGGAATAAAGAATATATTTAGTGCATACCGTTTGAAATCAAAAGCCAGGGCAGAATTCATATCCCCAAATCAAAACTAACTGGTTAAGCATCTCTGAGCTACTTGGGGGAGTTTGAGTCTATTTTCCGAACACAAAGCTGTTCGGTGGTCAGTGTCCCCAGAAGACTGGCTATTAACCAAGACCATCCTATTCTTAAACATGGTTTAATGAGTCACGCCTTTACTCTCCACAGGTTAAAATCTACACAACGCATTAGCACAATGTAACAATGTTATCCGTTTATGGTGTGTATGTGGGTGTGTAACACAGTGAAGATTATTGCCAAAAAAAGAAAAAGAATCACTACAAACCAGTTTTGTCATCCTGCAGCTCAAACTCTGCCCCAGCAGATCCCAGCAGAGAGGCCCCATGTTTGAGAAGGCGGGAGATGTCAAAGTGGTAGAAAGTCAGTCGGTCACAAGCGGAGTCCTCTGGAGACAAGTCTTCACAAGACTCTACAAGAAAAAAATACAATACTCATAACTGCATATTAGTACCAATGACTATTATTGAATGAGGTCACTCTGCACTAATGCCCTTCATCAAAAACAAGCTTGTATTTTTCACCTAAAAAAAAACTGGGTTCTTCTTTTGCCAACAGTCTGCAAAACAGATGAGTCTGAGGTCTTACATTGTTATGTGAAGAGGAACAAAATAAGCTTGTGTAAATCAGTGACGCATTCACAGTTATTCTCCCTTTCATTTTGCACAAAGGTCTCCCAATACATGTGCTGTCATAAACCTATATTAATGAAGGTTTAGCTTTTAATTAGTGGCCCCAATATAGCAGCCCAGAAAAACACCAAGGTAGGCGTTGGTTATTTGACCATTTCATTATCCTACAGTAGTCACAACTACATGTTGCATTAAATTTGTGTGTTTGACTACACTGAAATACAGGAAGTGACCATGGCAAGTAGAATGTGTTAGAAAAGGTGCATTCTTTCAATACATTTAATGGCTGTAACATGTAATTTTATTGTTCGTAGAAAAAACAAAAACACAAGAGGAGAGCGCAATACCACCTCATTGTTTAGGCGTCTCATTGTATGCTTAACTTAAAAAAAAAAAAAAAAACACAATCGGGAAGTAGATGGACCTTTTATAAGATTGTCTGTCTTTTTCTTTACCAACGATGTGCATTATACGCTTCAACATGAGGGCGGATCTTTGATATTTTGCCTATGCACTTGTAACGTCCATTAATTGCTATGTAAAAACAGTACACGTATAACGTACACAACCAACACACCGATTACAAATATTGAAACTAAACACAAGGTTAACATTAGTGCTCGGAGCCTTTCCATAAACCGAGATGCTAAAGCAAATAGGCTTAACAACGTTTGAGATCATTTAACAAAAACAACTACAGATGCAGCGTTTAATGTGGCACATATGCCTCAGCTTCATATCATTCAGATTAGATTGACGGAAATATTTCAATTACCAAACATAATAGCTCACCTTCTTTTGGCTTGGGGGTTGGGTTCCACTCAGGAATATTCTTCACAATAGCTTCTACAGCTTGTCCTGCTGCTATACGAGTGTCCCAGTTAGGACTCCTTAGGTAGGTCAAGACCTTGTAATTGACAGAAAATAGATGTAATTTACAACACATACCACTGCTTGACCTATAAAGAAAAGGGTGAAAAGAGAGTGAAGTAAATTGCAAACATAAAACTACCGATGCTCTTGCTCTTGTATGGTTTGTTATGGCTGTAAGATCAGACAGAAATCGTACACAAAATTCAATCTAGAGAGCAAGATCTACACTGTTGTACATTATCAGTATTGCACATACCTGCCTATTTAGACAAAGCTATCAAAAATACCTTTGCTAGGAGGTTGGTGAGTTCATGTGGGTGGAGTTTGACCACTTCTCCAAGTTGCTGAGCTGCTGCCTTCCTGGTTACTGGTGTTGTACCGGTGTCAAGCAGGATAAACAAACGATCAAGTCTAAAGACAGGTTACAAAAAACACAACACGGTCAACAGAAACATTGCAGACCACACACACAGCACAACAGACAACACACAGCACGACAGACACATGCATGCCCAATTCTTTTGACAACATCTAACATTTAGCTTTAGATTTCACGAGTAGACCAGAAAATACTAGCTAAACTTTGAGTTTATTAAGATGATTTGTATTTTGTTGTTTTCATGGTTCCATTTGTTTGCAAGAGAAAACTTCTCAAAAATCTATTATAACTTGTTTGGCTTTGTACCAAGGTAACCTGTAGTGATCCTGGTCTTTCCCTGAGGTCCTAAGCGGTCTATTAATAAAGTGAAGTAGATTAGAGATGTACAGGGCATGAGACCAGGTACAACTAATACTTAAGCTGGACTGCTGAGGAGTCTCCTCCACTATGCAAAAACTGGACCACTGTCACCACGTGGGGTTATCATAACAACATATCATCACTGTGGAGCACACCAACTTAAATACACATCAAAACAACGACAGCAATGTATCCCCAAGCGGTGCATTTGCATTTTAAAGTGACGTTAAAGAAGACCACGACATTGGCATTGAGACAGGCTGCAAATAATTAATTAATACAATTTGACAGGCTTGTATGCATGTCTGTACCAATAACTAATGTCCATGTCCGGGTCACAAAAAAATTATACGAGTCAACAGACAGTCCAAGGAGACATCTCGTGTTTGCGAACTGCCTTTCCACACACACACACACACAACTTCACACCGTAGACGTTGGTTAACGTTAATCTTCAATTAACGTTAACGGCAAAGCATCAGAGGAGGACTGTGGAACACTTCACATGTGAAATAAATTGCAAATGACATCACCATCGTTCCAAACTGAGTTATGAGGCCACTTCGTTCCCGGCCTGCAGAGCTGCGCCACTATTAGTGATTAAAGTTACACCACAACGTTACACTGTGTTAGCTAGCTAGCTGGCTAACGTTAGTCGACCGTCGCCATGCCATTCTTTGCCGAATCCAAAGCTATCAGGCGGTAGCAAGTTAGCTAGCTAGCTAGCCAGCTAATTGTTAAAGAATATCGAAAAGATTTTTTTAAAAATAAAATAAAAGGACTACGTCTTACCTCGATACAGCCATGGCCAATTGTTATATGGCCTCTCAAGTCCCACATTCAACAGGCAACCAGTAGTCTGATACGTTTCCCCTTTCTGCTATTTAATGTTCCCAATGAGGCAGATCACTCATTAGCTAGTTAGCAGCTACCGCTAGCTAGCCTAGGCCCAGGCTGGGTGCTTCCGACCACCCCAACTCTTGTCTACCGAGGAGAGCGAGTTCACCACCAATTCATGGCTTCAAAGTTGTCTCTCTTGTCTCTTCGGTATCTTTTCTCACCAAATGTCGCCGGGTACCGTACGCATATCAATCTATAGCTCGAGTTACCCCTCAGAACTCTCCGCGGATAAATATTTTAACCTAATAAGATGTAAAGAGTTATTTTGTTGCACGTTGAGGGCAACCCAGAAGACTGTTTTTATACGAGGAGCCATCTTGCATTTATTCCTTCCTCCATAGCAGGCGGATGCTGATTGGCTAGAAGCATCGGAGAGAGCCAATCAAAATGCACGTTAAAAGGGGAAGCGAATGGAGAGGGAAAAAAAAAAAAACGAGCATTACATTTTTTTTCCTCCATAATATTTGATTGACTTCAGTGTTGCATCCTACGTGGCTGTTAGTTGATTTAAAAAAATAAAACATGTACCGCCGATACGATGTGCATGTGTTTGCATACTTCACACATGCAATCCACGTATTATTTAACCACCAATGACGGAATTTTATCTGCAACATTCAATCAAACCACCTTCACTGAACACTTTTAACACTTACCCTGAGGTTTTCACACATTTTCACTCCAGATTTGTCTAGATTATCTGACGCTGCTTGCACTTTAAGGTGCAGGCGAACCCTGAGCTGACCATGGTCCTGAAAAGCCAAAGGTTAAGCTTCTCAATTTAAAAACAGAGAAACCTTTGCCGTAGCCTTGAGCTGAGTGGTATGGTGTTGGGGTGAACACCACAGTGGCACTCAGCAAAGGTCGGTCATGCCGAGTGTGTCAGATAGCTATTGTTAATGTGGTATTAAGTAGGATTAACCAGCAGGACTAGGCAATTCAGTTCAATTATTTGCAATACAATTGGAATTTGTATTTGTTGATCTATGGAAATGTGACTGTTAGTGCACCCATCAGACAAACTTACACACACATTTTCATCTGTTTTTCAATAGTTAATACATATATACTTGATTTATATCCTCTGATTTATAAGAAAAACAGAACTAAACAAATGCAAAAACAAACATTTTCTAACACTTTACTTAGCACATGAATATTCACATTTTATTGATTGCTGTCATGCCAACGTTTGCTGAATATAGTTTGTGCTTCTGACCTCTCGACAAAATCGAACCTCTTTGCATCAACACAGCAGCATGTTGCATGCCTTTGACAGGCTACAGGAGCAAAAAAAAGTAGCTGTGGGTGTGAGCGTTTTTACTCAAATTGAAATTTCAGCACGGTATGCAAGACAGACAAGGGAAAGAAAGCATGACTTCATGGATGACCTTTGTCAGTCTGACCTCATAATATCTAATGGTCTTTTAAAATGGGAGACTTTCATCACACAGCCTTTATTTCTTTCTCATAAGTTTAAGTATCCCGGAGGAAGAATTCAATTTTTCTGCCATAAATGTGATGGCGGAATATTACAAGTGCAGTCTGACCTCTATTATTTGAAGGTTTATAGTTTATCTCTCAGCAATATGACTCAGAAATGAATTTAATGAATTTCCACTACTGCCTATGTGTTCTTGAAGCACCGACTTTCATATAAATCAGGTATTTGCTTTATTCACAGCTCAAGGTTGCTTGAAAACTGCAGATTTCAGGTCTGAAAGACTTCCTATATTATTCTTGATATTAATGAAAAAGAAAAGAAAACATGCAACAAATTTGCTGCGGTCACACAAGGAAAAAGCCCTGCAGGAATGGGACTAAGTCCACGTTCTACAGTGGATGAGCAGCAGGGGAGAAACTTGACTTATAGACGGAGTTGCATCTAATATCTGGTACATCGCGGTACGAGAGCGTCGGTGCACAGAGCGGCTGCACAGAATTTGAATTTGAAATGATTTTATCACATAATGAGCATCCTGTCCTTTTTCAGAATTTTGGTTATGAAACGTTGTTATGCAATGTCTAAAATAAGCACAGGGCAGAGCAGTTTGGAGTGCTATGTGTGCTCACATACAGATTCCAGTAAACCTGTTTTATCTTTTCGCCGCTACAATCTGATTAGGTTACAGCGTATAGTGAAAGTCATTTGGACTATAGTGTTATTAGAAGGTCAATATGCTATGTAGAAATGGGTATAATTGACATTTTGTATAGTTTATTCATTTTGTTGTTTGTATGTAAAACCAACAAAGTCACTGAGATCCATGACCTTTATGTGAATCCAGTGAATATTTTCCATTGTCAAATCACTCTGGCCTGACTACTATGAACACAAATGTTAGTTTCTTGATAGAAACAAAAGGGAGTGTTTTATTTCATTTTAGTCATTTAACGGGATGTTTTGTAGGAGATTCTTGTGTTATAAAAACTTGACACTTGAATTGATCTGTTTACTCTTTTAATCCAATTTTCTCTGTCACCTATTAAAAAATAACAACGTAGTAAATCAGCATGAAGCATTATGCTCGCTCAGCGCAGCCTCCGAGTATTGGAGAAAATGAGCTCTCGGGTATCAGCTGCGGCTGATGGCTTGCAGAACAAGCTACATTACATTAATATCGAACACATTGTGTTTCAAACCTGATCTGTGTTTCACCGTCTGATGTTAGCGAACAGGGCTGCAGAAACAAGAAACGGCTGAGACAAGGTTAAAAATAGGCACAGCTGCAGAATCTAAACGTGTGGGAATGAAACATGGCATTAAGTAATGCTTTTTATTCTGACTGAACACTGGATTTAAAGAGCAACTCCACCAATTTTACACTTTGAAGTGTGTTTACAGGTATTGTGGAGTAGCACTACATAGGCTTGGGGAATATTGGAATACATGTGATGGGATTATATAATTAAGATACAAAATAAGCTGTATTCCAGTGAAGTTACGGAAAAGAAAATGTCTTTATATCACAGAGGCGTTGCGTAAAAAGGGTTAGTAATCACTAACAGGATTACTATTTAAACATAAAGATTGATATACTAGTACATATATTATGATTTTTTATTATATAGGAAGGGACAAGTAACATCACCTAATATTGCCATGGTTGAATTATGCTACTGGCCACATTTTTTAACAGATAATTAATATTGGGAATCCATTTTTAAAGTAACCCTCCCAATCCTACTTCACATGTGATAAAAGTAGTATAAAGGCTTTTGTGGCTTCAGAGGAAGCTGCATGTAACCTGATAACTCGCCTCCAGTGATGTCACTGAGTGTTGCATTGTGGGAAGACGCAAGGTTTAGAAAAGGTCCACCAGTCTAGTATTGCACTTCTATACTGTGCTGTTCTTCCTTTTTTCCCTTTTTTTTATTTCACACATTCTTCTTCCCTTTCAAATCCCTGACACCTAAATTACCTCATTTCAATTTGGGGCGCAGGGTGACATCACTGGAGGCTACTTATCAGATTACATGCAGCTTCCACTGGAGCCACAAAAGGCTTTAAATTACTTTTTCACATGTGCTGTAGTACCTCCGAAGACCTGTAAACATACTTTAATGTGTAAAATTGGTGGAGTTACCCCTTGTTTATTTATTTGGGGGTTTTTTTTGCCCAGGCACATTTCTAACAGGAATTGGCTGCCATGTATTGTATGTCGTATCAGACCTCTTCATCGCCTCTGAACACACTGCTTGGATCTCAGTGACATTGCATACTGGCTGGTGTGTGCACCATCTGCCTTCTAAGCAGAGTGAAGGCAAATAGATCATCTGCACTGAAAAAAGATTGGGATACAATTATAGGAAAAAATTTTACAAAACTTTGAATGCAATCTATCATCTGACTGTATGTAATGGGCTTATTCGTTCTCCTTCAGAAGGTGGACAATGTGATTTTCGTGAGGCACTTTTTGTGTAATGAGCTCATGAATCTGGAGGAGGAGGATGCATCAGTCAGAGAAAATCTGATTTTTTTTTTTTTTTCCTTTTATCACAGTGCAAAATACTCAGATTTGATCCCTGTTTGATCCTTAAGTGGAGATGTCACTCCCAGACTAAGCACATTATATTCTAACATTATTTCATAGTGAACCCACTTATAATATACATGTAAGACAAAACAGAACTACATTTAAAACTGCCCCTCCCCTCCTTCCCAATCTCATCAACCCAGATAACAACATTTACAAATAATAACAAATTAATATGAAGAAATAGCATGGCCAGTAAGAAAGCTAAAAAACAGCAACAACAAAAAAGTTGTCCCCTTTCATAAGTAACAACCTTGATACATATAATTTAAAAAATGTATTTGTATAAAATCAAGGTATTCCCAGTTAATTGCCTGTGGTACACAAATGAAAAGGTGGTCTGTTCTGATTGGTCAACTCTTGCACGCCTGACCAAGCACCACAAACAAGAGGTTTAATTACGCAAAACTGTGACATGGTGACGTAATGTGATGTCAAAATGTCACAGAATTACAAGTGAGACTACTGACGAGGCGTTTCAGGAGCGGTGTTTTCTGTGGGAGAGCGGACACGCTCTGACCTTTTTAACTTTCCGGCTCTCTTACATGCACAAGAATGGATAAAGAAAGAAAATCAAACACATATCAGGTCATCTTTAATTATTGACGCCTTGTTATTACTACCACAGTATTTCACAGTATCCTGCAAGGACCATAAAGTACTGCTTATTATCAGGTTGTGGGATACAGCAAATGGTCCCTTGGTGAAATCCTTTGTTAGGAGACTCCAGCACAGCAGCAGCTGTTACAACTATCATTGTTTTCCCCAAGTACACAATAAGCCACCGAATGAAAACATACTGATCAGCCTCCTATTCCCTGAAATGTAATACTTGATGTATAGTTACTGTATGTCAAATAACAATTGCAAGAAGAACCAAAGGTATTGAATCTTTTTTTAATATTGTAGCATTAGTGGTAGTAGGAGAGGAAATGCTGCAGCTCTTGTTATAGTTTAGGTTTGTTCTTAGTCAGAGCAACGTATCTTTGTCGCTGTCTGGATGTGTGAGGGTTTTGTATTTTTCGCCCTGGCAGTATGAAGCGCACTAATGTACCAAAGTGTGTCTTAGAGCATCCTTACACCAAACTTCCCTTGTTGTTGTCTTGAAAGTAGACACACAGAGAGACGTGAGCCTTCGCCTGCATGTCCTGAAGGAACAGTTTGACAAGGCTTCAAGACGTGTAGAGGCTTTTGTTTGAGCGCGGAGCGCTCCTCTCTGTGAGACGCAGATATGAAAATAAAACAACTTTTTTCTGTTGTTATTGCTCATTCTGTTGGTGCTTCTATTTCTCCACTTTCATCCTAATTGCTTTGTGATTTTTAACCAAATACTTTAGTGAAAACCAGACGTTCCCGCCTCCCTTTCTTAAAGAGTTCTTTGTTTCTGTGACTTCTGCTCTTTTGATTGTGACAAATTGTCCCCCTGTGCTGCTGTCTTTCCGTTCAAACATGCCTTTGTTCAACACCTAAAGAGACAAGGCCTTCATTTCCTCAAATGACAGGGTGAGGGAGGAAACCAAATTACCTTTTTCTGCCTGAGTGCTGTAAAATGTGTTTTCCTCCCATCCTTTATCACACAAGCCATTACTGCGGATAAATATGAGTCTCTTTTTGAGAAAACTCCAACACACTGAGACAGCCTCGACCTCCGGACTGTGCTTTTCTATTGAATTTCGTTAAACAATGCGTTTTAAAAGGAATGGTTCAAATGCCGGACACAAGACGTACATGCCCATATGTGCATTGAAAGAGAAGAGAGCTATAATCATTGGTTCAGTCCGTGCTGGCTATGAGTGGATCCATCGTTGGAATGCAAAGTTCAGCCAAAGTACAAAGTGGCTGAACTTTTGAATGCAAAGTAAGTAAAGATGTCTCTCTTTGTGTTTTTCAAACTATTTTGTAGATATCTGTGACGTTAGTGTGCTAACAGGCTAGCAACAGCCCGTTGTAGTCCAACACTCCCCTGGTGCTCTGACCTCCCAGTCTGGACCGCTAGATGCACGGCTAATCAAGCCAGCTAGTGAATGACAGCTACAGTTAGCGGCTACTCTGGTGACACGCTGCCGCCTGTTCATTTTTCGACTCTTACATCATTTACACAAACTTGCAAAACTTTGAAGCTGTCTCTTCATGGTGTAGCTCAGATATTACTCAGTGTGTTCTCTTTGCAGATGTCTTCACATTACAGGTGGTGTACCACATGGGCCAGTTTTAAAAAGTAATGTCTCCTAGTTTCTGTGCCGGAGTTTCACAGCTTTTTGCCTCCTTCAAAGTCTCAGACACCAACAGTGTAGCTGTTCTCTTGGCGTGTCTATCAACGTAGGACAAAATGCAACAAAACGTCACGCTGCTGATCTCACCGCAGGCGGAGAAGGCAAACACCGAGCTGCTCATAATAATATGCAATTGCTGAAGGCTCATTTATATCACGCTGCCTTTACCTCGCCTGCTGCCGCCTGTGTTTGTAATCGTATGTGTGTGTGTGTGTGTGTGTGTGTGTGTGTTTATGATCTGTTGCTGCTTGTGTCATTTATCTCTTTTTATTGATATTATGGACTCATGTTTATCAGTTTTTACTTGTTATGCAATTTATTTACTTCACTGCAGTATTACATAAACTACTTCCTTTCATTTTGAGACGTATCATTAAGTCAGCAGTGGTTCTTTATAACCCTTTGTGGTGGTTTACATTTAGTTTAATCTTTTGTTGGCCTTATTTGTGAATCTTTTTTTTTTATTCTAATACTTGGTTCTATAAAGCTCCACTTGCAAAGTAGCAGTTACTGTTCATGAGTCACACAGGAGAACCAGTTGAGTTCTGTTTCTTTAGTTTGTCAACTCACTGCTCTGTAGTAATGTCATGCTTCCTCATGACAGTCAGCGTCAAACTTGTAGCTGATTTTAAATGTACTTAAATGATATTACATTCCACCTTTTCAATCTGATTGCAGCTGAAATAAAAATGCTTTGTCTGCAATATGAAATCTGCAAAGTAACTGAAGTTATGAAATGAATGTGGTCGAGTAAAAAGTCTACTATTTTGCCGCCAAAATGTAGTGAAGTGGGAGTATAAAGAACAGTGTAAATTTTAAGAGCTGATTTTACTTGTCTAAAAAACGTTTACAGTGTAGTAAAATATGAAAACACTCAAGTAAAGTACACATATCTTAAAATTGAACATAGGAACTATACTTGAGTAAATGTTTTTAGGTACATCCCATCACTGAACATGATCCTGACTAGGTTTGTGCTGTTTGGCCTGCACCTCGTGTACATGAGCAGAAATAAACTG
Source organism: Diplodus sargus (assembly GCA_903131615.1). Lineage (NCBI taxonomy): Eukaryota > Metazoa > Chordata > Actinopteri > Spariformes > Sparidae > Diplodus > Diplodus sargus. The sequence continues at coordinate 381,485 of CAEMYA010002116.1, forward strand.
ATGACAGAGATTACATTCAAGGCTCAGACTGTGACAGTGGGGACTTTAGCTTGTCCAAGTCAAACGCAGGAAAGGAGAGACAATACCAGACGGAAAGAATGTAAAATAAGCAGAGAAATCATAGAGAAAACTATTTTAAAATCATGGGATTTGTTTGTTCACATTTGAAGGCCAATTACGTCACAACGCCGTGCAAAGGCTGTCCCAATTCAAAGGCTCCTCCAAATGCAGCCCACAAATGCAGCCTTCTTTTCCCTCTTTTTGGAGGATGCACCGCTACAGTCCTTCGCGGCCTACCATATCCCAGGATTCTTTGAGCGCCCATAAAAGAAGAAAGAAAGAACATAAATGGCTACGTCGGGCATGCTCTGGGCGACAGAAATCGGGACGTAAGGGTAAAACATCGCGGTAAACAAGGTCTCTCCGATGGACTCGCCTTCGAATACCGGGTCCTACGAAGGATGCAGACCCTGAATTGAGACACAGCAACTGATGTTACATAGGCCACACCCTTGTAACACATGTGAGAGTGATCAGACAATCATTCTCCAACAGTCGGGGAAGAACAAACAGTAAAGAAGCCTACCATGACTAAAAACCTTCTAAATAAACAGTGACAAGTTACAGCCCATCAAACTATCTGTGAAGCAAAAAGAACAAAGACAAAATGTTTTCTGCCATATGTAGGGACACATGTCTGAGTTAAACTGAAAAGATATGAGACAAATGTTAAACATCAGCTCTGAATGAACATCATAAACACCTTTAACCAAATATCCAACAAACTACATAAACTACTTTCTCCCCTTGATTTCTGTCCAAACGCTGTTTTCAAGTGAGAATTTACTTTCCCAATATCTTAGTGTCCCATCTGCAAAACACCAGCTCTAAAAAAAATAAATCTAAAAATGTGATAGACTCTGATGAATGTGATTTAGAGTGACTTTGGGGTGTTTGCTCATGAGAGATAACTTTAATGTATGGGTTTTTGCTGTGTGGGATGTGGCAACTTTGAAGCGCACTATCTCCAGAGCTCTCCGACTCGCAGATCAAACTGCTGTGATCATTATAGATACTGCATTTAGGGGGGGGGGGGACTCTGCTGCCATTAACAGAGAATTCATGGAGTTTGGACAAAAGACGCAGTATCTCAATGTGACTGATTAAATTGCAAACATTTTCTTTTTCAAAAAACTTCTATCCGTGAAAGGCCTGGATGTTAAATGGCCGGTGTTCTTGTTTCGCAGTGGCATCGAGACAAACCGCTGCAGTTCTTTTCCACGGTCGCTCTAATTATCAAAGGATTACATCACGCTGATTGTTATAAATGTACGTTCTCAATATGGAAAATACAATTAGCTAAATCCTGTTAGTGTGCACGGAGTAACAGATGGGTGGGTGGGCGTTCTTCCTTTTTCTTTTTTTTTCTAGACACTATGTTTTAGCGACCACAGGAAAGTATGTGAAGCTTGGACTGCTTTTCT
>CAEMYA010002116.1:388568-463986 GCA_903131615.1 Diplodus sargus
AGGTCAGTTTCTAAACTTACTGGCCAACAGAAGACATGAGAGTGAGACCATGTGAAGCTGCTGCAGCGTCACATCATAGCGGTCCATGAAGAGGTCGAGCAGGTAGACGGCCAGGTGTCTGGCTGCGGGACACAGCCTGAAGCGGTTGCTGACGATGGCTATGAGGTCCGCAAAGTATCTTCTTAGGTTGAGCTGAGGGGACTGACCTTTGTAGGAAGGCAACTTGAGCTCCTGTTAGACAATGTGTTAGGTATGAGATCTGAAGGGGAACTACCTTGATCAATAATTCTCTGTTATAATACACTACTCAAAATTAGGATATTTACTGTTTCACTTGATTGTTTATTTCTGTGATTTTTTTGTGTGAATATATTGGTCACCTAAAATAATGTGACCCATTTCATTTGACTTTTATTGCATTTTCATGCACATGAATATATTCACCCATATTCCAGTATCCCAAACTAATAATGTAACTAATTTTGAGTAGTATTTGCATACACATATAACATAGATGCAGAACACAGACACTTACTTAGGTCAGTTTTTGAGAAATTACATATAGTCATATAACTTCCCTGTACACGTACCCTTGCCTGCCTAACCCCTGAGCTTAAAAAATGACCCCAAAATCTGCTGTTTATCAGTGCACAAACAACCCTTAATTTACCAGCCTACAATCAGAATTGCTTCCCAAAAATCCTACCCACACTGAAGCTAGAACACGGGTGCCAAAACTTTTTCCGATGGAGGGCCAAAACTGAAACACAACCGTGAGCCACAGGCCAAAGGCACGCTGCTATTGTAATGTACTGTATGCTATAGTAAAGATTCAAAATGGTACCACAATGCCAAGTTCCCTTAATTGGCTAACTTCAGCAAAGTGTCTTTCCAAGTGAAGTGGGCCCTTCTTGAGGCGGCTCTGGGCTGGGCTGATAACCCGGTCTGGGATGGTAGCCTATAAACCTGTCACAGATATACTTCTATCTGTATGTGGAGAGTTGCAAGTATGAAGACACCACAAACCAAAATGTGCTTGACACAATTCACAAGTAGAGTTTCAACTCAGGCACAATTCTTCAGATTAATACATACTATAAATAAATTCATAGGAAGGCTTATCAGAAATGTTTTTCAATGAAAAATTGCCTCGATTATCAGATTTTAATCGATACTTATAACTACGAGCGTATATACGAAAAACACAAAAACACACATGCCCAATACAAGGAGCGCAGGTTCAACAGGGATGGCAAATGCAAATAAATAAATAAAAAAGTAGCCGCAGAAAACAAAAATAAGATATTATTTAGGAACCCGAATTTAGGGCACATGATAAAAAAAATAATCGGAAGAAGTGATTAATTTCCATGGATGCTCCGATGTGTCAGTTTTGGCAGCCATCACTGAAGTTCATATGCTTCACTCACTTTGTACCGGAGCGCCTGGTAAATGTCTGCAGCGAGCTGTCCTTTCCACCATTGGTCCTCCAGCTCCATTTAACACAGTGCTTCGGAAAACCTCTGCAAGGCAAAAACACATGACAGGCAACCGGTCAACTCACACACCGAAGACTCAAGACGAGGATCACAGCATCTGACGCACAATAACCCTTTAAACTGAGCTCACGGTGGCACGTCAGGAGTTTTGGGCAGCAGCGTCAACAATGATCGGCTGTCGTTCATCGTAGTTATTTATTTATTTTTAGTTTTTTTTTTTTTAACATACACTATGAAATAAAAAAAAAGTTTCATCTGACAGCTCAAAAGTGGAGACTCACCCAATGAGCACATGTAATGAATGTTACGGGGGCAGTTCAACTGAAGTAAAACTTCAATTCAAACTAGCCGGACATGCTCGATCACACTCATTGTTGTAGTCAGTCAGTGAAGGCTCCTCGGCTCAGCACGAGTTCAGCAAACGCTGCTGCTGCCTTCTAATGCCGCCGGAAACATCAGCTTCGACAGGGGAGCGCATGAACAACCGGCGGAAAAGTTCTGTTGAGCGTGTGAAAAACGCAACGGGTGGTAAATGTGTAGAATATATGTCACATCATGTTGTGTTTTGATCGAGTCTATTCCCCTAAAGCAATAGTTCAGTTTTAATTTCCGCGAAATCCGAATGAAAAGTTTCCGATTAGCACTTGAAAGCATCACCCCGTTGCCAGGACTGATATTACGCACAGGACGCAGCCAATTACAAGTGAGTGTAGTAACTCAACACCCAATCACAAGGCTGATGCAGCCAGTTGTAAGTGACAATAAATTATACGGTCAGAATGTGTAAAGATCCAGTTTTCCAAAGCAAGGTGCGAACATGACTTATATGTTATGTTAGTAACCAAAACACCTCGGAACGCTGTTGACTGATTTTATTGAAAAACTGTCAAAGTAAAGTGTCACAGTCGCAACTTAAAATGCATCAGCGTGACTCACATGGGGGTTTTTCTGACAGTTTTCATTTTTTGGACAACAGAACAGGTCACTGTAAAATGTCACTGTATGGTATTTAAGATATTGGTAACATAAAAACTTAAGAACGGATTCAGTCAACTCTTACCTGCCGTTAACCTTTCTGACAATGCCGCCATTAGCCAGACCGACCTGAGACGTTCATGGACTTTTGGATGTGGAAATAAAATCCATGGAAATACACCTCACAATAATTCTTTCTAATTTGATTCCAAGTCATACAGTATATTGTAGAATAGGATTTCTTTGGGGGAAATGATCGGGCCATTACCGTACCTTACCTTACCAGTTACCTTCTTTTATGAAGGCGCAATGCAACACTCTAATGAATACCTGTATTCTTAAAGGTGCAATATGTAAGATTTAGCCACTTCTCGATTTCAACCACCAAATGAATACGAGGCAGCATATCACCATAGTAACCGCTAACTGCTTCTTACCGCAGCTGCTGCTAGATGGAGACCTCAGTCAGATGCCTAGCAGACTGCTGGTGATAGCTTGTTAGCATGCTAACTTCAGTAGATATCTCTTCAACACAAAAACTTTTACGTCTTTGATAAAATGTCAAAACTCATATTTCTTCACATTTTGGAAAATCATTTCAATAATCTTGTTATTAAACTAAAATTCTTACTTATTCCACCTTTAAATAATGGTTATTCTACAAAAAGAAACTCAGGCAAGGTGTGTCTCATGTGTTTCATATCATTCATATTCTAATCTGATATTTTACTACAGTATTTACATTCAGAAAACCCCATCTGTCTCTACTCCTGAGTGTAATGAGTGTTACATGATATGTGTTTGGGTCCACTTGCAGCAATGCTGAGAGCTAGCGACTGTTACAAGAATGGAACTCACCATTTTTGGCAAACATTTACAATAACCAATCACCTCCCTGGTTGTTCACTTGTGTGGCACCGACTCAAAATGGATCAGTTTTCCCCAGCACCACAGCAGCTTGACCCAAATAGGTTAAAGGGACACCGATGGCCTCCCTGTCTTTCAAGAGCAAAGGAACTAATACTGCATAATGCACCACTTGCTGATGAAACAGAGCGAAACTGGTCGTATATATCACCAAAGGCCACAGGAAATACATTGCTTATCTGCGTTCAAGCAGCATGGTAGATTTTGTCTGGATGTCTACTGAGTTGAGTCGGCATTGCCAGGAGAAAACAAGATTTATGAAATGATTCCAAGAGGTTAAGCTAGTGTAATGACTTTTCTATTGCTTCCAAGGAGGTTAGTCATGGAGCCAGCGATTCAATTATGTCAGATCCAGTTATTTATTGTCGGGCAATGTTTCCTGGAATGGGATCAGTCACACAAATACCCCCCTTTAAAGAACTAGCTTCAAAAACGAATTGAACATGTAGCTTTAGAAACATCCACTACAACCCAGGAAACACATTGTGTTATCTGCTAATTAAATGTAATCATACCTATCAAAGATATAATCAGCCGGAAGTAAGCTTACATTTTGTTTAGATTTTCTTTCTGTGTTCTGTGGGGAGAACTGCTGCAAATTCAATACAATCAACTCATCGTAGTGGTTCCATTTTGTGTTTAAATCATAAAAAGAGCAGTCCAGAGATTGTGGCTGCATGTGGGGTGGTGAGTCTTAAGAGGATTGGTAATGCTAGCTCCTATGTGTAAGAGGCTGTTGAGGTGGTGGGTTAAGTCCTCCTCTTAATGGACTACAAATGCTTCCCAAAGGAAACAAATGGTGTCCTGGGTGGAGGGAACTGGTGGCAGTCCTTGCTCTGCCTTTCTTCCCCCGGGTGTCATGCGGTGCCTTGGTGGAGGGCGGCAGACGTCCATTGACTCTTTGAACAACCCACCGCTGCTCTTTTTTTTTCCGGAACTGCCTGACAGAAATACAGAAGTAGAGGATGTACGCTGTGTGTCAGGGATATATATTACTCTGGATCGGTGTTTGCAGAAAGAGCATTCTGTTTCGGGTCTAATCACATCAGAAATATTGTGGTCAGTGGGGGTTTTGTTGACACCAAGGATTTTCAGTGACTCACCCGGTTTCTCAATCTGAATCATTGATTTTTCCTCTGTACTTCTGACGTTTCTTGGTAGTACAAATGCTCATCCTTGCCTTATCTTAGGTTTGGGGGGCGCTGTGGCAGCACAAAGGTCACTCTGCCAATACAGACTCATTCACAAGATTGAACGACTAGTCACATGGGAATGATGGAGTGCAGATATTCAGTGATTTCACATTAAAGTCAAAAGTTTACATTTAAAGACTAACTTAGTGCTTTGAAATCACACATCAAAATTGCTTGTATGCTGTCTCTCAAGAAGGGTTGCCTAAAGGGGGCTCACAGGCCAAAGTTGGCCTACCTTAGCATTTGGCTTGCGCAATGTCTTGAGCAAAATAAATGACAAAAAAAAAAAATAATAATCCCAACAATATGATAATGTTCATTCAGTTATATTGTTGTGAGGCAAAGGGGCTCTTTTTAATATGTAGGATACCTAGTTATTAATTATTTTTCATAACCTGAGCATGGCGGATCGCATGCACAGGCAGTCGGTCAGTTTTGGTTACTTGGGATCCTTGAGAGATTTTTAGCCTTCCAAGGAAATAACTTTGGGCACCCCTGCTCTAAAGCAACAGTTAAATATATAATATGTAACATTTCTACATTTTGATGTCAAGAAGAATGACAAGACTTTTGTTGTACATATAATTTTTGGGCTGTTTCATGGCTTTATTTCGCTGGACAGCGAGGTGATGATGGAAATGGGAGGAGAGAGAGTGGGGATGGTGTGTAGCATCGGGCCGCAGGTCGGACTCAAGCCAGGGCAGAGCCTCTGTATGTGGGTTGTGCACTCTACCGACTGAGCTACTGGGGCGCCACTGTGGAGGTTCTGAGACAGGGCAAGGCTTAAACATTAAAAAACATAACATGAATAAAACTTGAACACATTACCTCTTCCCAGAACATTTCCTCCTGAGCCTGGTTTAGATTTTCATTGTTTACATTTAAAGACAACAACTCGTCTTTTTGTTCTGATGGAAAGCCCACTAGCGGCTGATTTGACATACTGCGCATTGAAGTGAATATATATAAATATATCTTTTAACAAGTATATATCCTGCTTAATAAATGTTATAAATTAAAAGTGTCTTACTACACAATTATGTTAGAATAGTTTGCAACTAAGTCCGCTTGTGAAGACGGACTAGTGAGTAGATGGGTCTCTATTTAGTGTGATGACGTTTGGTGTCAGTAACAACTTCTATATTTATATTTTTAAGATACAGATTTTTAAGACTGCAAACTAAACCACTCTATAGAGTCTGCTAACGAGGGTTTGAAGCCAGTTGTCCTAGTGGCCAAACCGTGCAATTACATCGTCACTTGATTCACTGGGGCCCAAAAAACACTTTTTTGAGAAGCGTCTGCAAAAATGATGGATGCATTATACAACTGCTAAATGACTCATTTCACTGTTATTTGAGCTACTCAGCCCACAATTGAATCATTTAATCCCGGTTCAAGTTAGCCGGGTGCTAATCGGGAAGTTAGCCGGCTCAGTTGGAGAAAAGTCTCAAGTGTGGACCCGAAATTAACCCTACAATGTGGAAGACAGTTGACTCATTTTGGCTTCAGGCCTCCGAGACCGTGTCCAGGTATAATTATGATGTTCTTGCCTCCAACACAACACAGACGTTCCGTAGAGCCACTTCGACTTGGTGAACCTTTCTTTTTTTTGGCCTTGCATTATCAATACATTTTTAACAGTGGCCAACTTAATCATACAACGTCCATTTGGGACGGGTCATCCTGAAACAATGATGTTCTTCTCCTTTATCTACTCATAGACTGGTAGGCTACCACTGACATACCAACCTGCGGCATTCACAAGCAGCCAATTTAATCTAAAAATAGCGATATATGACTATGCCCAAGTCACATAATAACTATGCCATAAGCCTCTAAGTGAAGGGAGTGAAAACCAGACTAAATAGCATTTTATAGCACACCTGTGTATTGAGGTGGGCACATAATCCTTATATCAAACTCAGCATAGTAGCTGACAAAGGGTAGGAAGGAACATTTCAGCCCCATTGTTCCCTGCATGAAACAATGAAGTGTGATGGATGCAGCCAGAGTTTGCTGTCCGGAGGAGGTGAAGGGGGGAGAGGTGCTTCGCCTGTAATGTAATTTATTTATTTATTTTACACCATTCCGAGTTTGTACGCATTCTGACAGAGGTGAAGTGTCCCTACCCGGGTTAAACATAAACGCACGAGAGTGTTTGTGTGTGCGCGCGTGTGTGTGAGTGTAGCTGCAGGCCCGGGACGGCGCGGCTCTCCGTCGGGAGGCACCAGGCTAAAGGCTAAAAGCAGCTCAGAGGGCTGTAATCCCCGTATGAGACCATCATGGCTGCCACTCGCTGAGCTGTCAAGGCTCCCCCTCGAAAGAAAAGGTAAAAAAAACAACAACAACAACAACACACACACACACGCACGACTGCGCTCACAACTTAACGTTTATGTTCAATCCGTCTCGCACGGAGTTTGTTTTTAGTCCGCAGTGAGAAGTCGGTGCAAGCTTCGCAGAGCGCCCCGTCGTAACTTCGCCGCCACGTTTTTTTTCCTTCTCTCTTTTTTTTTTTAATTCCTCAAGTTATTTCGTCTCTCGTCGCGTCGCGTTAATTCATAACCGCCCGCACGCTCGGACGGTTAGCTTCGCGTGCTAAAACACAACCGACGTGTGTTTCCATGGTGCTAACGGTTATCACGGACGGATAGTTTGATCGGAACTTCGCTGTTCACGCAGGCGGTGGTTTTGCTCTCTACAAAGGCAGGCTCATCACTTTGTTGTGGTCAAGTCAAACTGCACAATGGCCGCACGACTCCACCGATTAGTTCACTACTGAGGATTACTACACCGAGCTGTTCTCTGTTTATTGGTTGCATGCGGGGTTTTTTTGTTGCTTATTTGGATGTTTTTTTTTTATTGCACCCTCCCACTGCAGCGCATGTAGTTGTGTGTTGAAGTTCACTACTGTGTTGTGAAGTGCACCACCTCCTCCTGCACCTGGTGGTCGATGTGCATTACTGGTGTGTTGTAGATGATTGTGAGTGTGATGACTGAAAGATATATATACGTGCAGAGGCTTTTGAATCATAGCCAGCAACAGGTGGACTTTGTAGAGGAGTGTGCAGAGTAGGGCAGTGGATGCAGCTTCTTTTTTTATAGGTTATACTATAAAATTACGAAATGGCAGCCTCGTACACTGTCTTGGTGTTGCTTTTAAAAGCAAGCCAAAGTACATTTCATGAAGCACTCCTTGATTTGTAGCATCCCCCTCCTCCGAGTCTGCCTGATTTTATTTGTCGACTCCTCTCTGCACTTACAGAAACCCTGGTAAACCATGGATTCGGTGGATACGAGCGCAGTCGCCTCCACGGGAGGTAATAAACGACGTGTCAACAACAAGAAGAACAAAGATTGGCACAAATGGCTCCACCGCAGGAAGACTGCCGCTCAGCCCCCAACTATGCAAAGTGGAGATAAGCGTGGACCAAAGAAGATAGCAGAGGAGTGGGAGCAAAGCACAGTGGGGCCTTCATCAAAGAAGCCCCCCCAGGAAGCACAGCAGAGTCAGCGCAGGGCGAATGACAGTGGAAATACACTCAGGTTCACGTGCGCTCAGTGCAGGGACAACTTGGAATACGTTCCCAAAGACTTGGCGAGACACTTTGAGGACAAACACAGTGGGAGCCCGCCAGTGTTTTCCTGTCACATGTGCACTTTTAGCACACACGAGTTCTCCTACCTTCAGGTTCATCTGTTAAGCCACAAAGACACTTTTTCTAGCTGCACCATTTGTAATGACAACGTTCAACGCACATGGCCTGAATACAGTGCCCACCTGACTGTGTATCACTGCCAAAATGGCAAATACTCATGTGAAATGTGTCAGAAATTCTCTACAGGTGATCTTCGAGGATTCTTGGAGCACGTGTGTGCTCATAATTTATGCCTGGAAGAAGCGAATGATGATCTGTCGCTGCACGCAAAGGACAAGAATAAGTTTGGGCCTAAAACAACCACTCAGACCTTGCGTTGTCAGCACTGTGGCTACGAGGCGACTCAGAAGTGGATGATCACTAAACACATAAAAGCTGCCCATGGATGCCAGAATGGTTACCAGAGGAAGAAGATGAAGAAGGGTCATTCCATAGCAATGAATCCAAATGACCCAATCCCAAAAATTAAGCCTAGATTAACAAGAAGTGCAGTTAGGGAAATGTGTTGGCTGACACAGGACTGCCTTTCTCTGCCAGGGAGAGAATTCCTGGATAAATACTGCCATCTGTCAGATCCACAAACGACACTAGAGGAGACGCAGCATTTTCTGATGAAATCTGTTGCTGGGGAAACCGATGACCAGAAATGGACCAAGGCTCTTAAAACAGTTCTGTCAAACGTCCCTCAAGATATGAATCTTCACCCTAAGGTGGAGAACGGCCTTGTGTCGAACTCATCAGACCTAACTGTCCTGACAGTCAAGAACAAGATAACTGTCGCTCAGAACGGTGCAACATACGCCAAGAAGTTGAAAATGACGACATCATCAGATAAGGAAACTGGTCCCCCTGAAAGTGCTGACGATGCTCGTTGTGTTGTCGACCAAAATGGATGCCAGTCAAATTTTAGTGCCCATACGTCTTGTCCACAAAGTGAACCCAAACTAATCAATGACTTCTCAGCGCCAGGCCAGAAAGAGGCGTCAGAGTGCAGTCAAATGCAGGAAAACAGGGAAAATCAGGAGCTAAAGACTGATCAGGAAATTGAGGATCATGGAAAAAAACAAGAGGAGCCTATGCAGGACAACGATGGGATGAATATCCCCAGTGAGCTGAAGCTGACGAATGATGGTGAAGAGCAGCAGACATCCAATCATAAAGTTGTACCAAAAAATAGGAGACGAAAGCGAAGACGAAGAAGGAAAGCCAGATCTAGAAAAGTAGCTAAAGGATCTTCAGGATTGCCCTTGAAGATAGTGCTGAAGAAGAATCCAGTGAAGGAGAAGCAGTGGGTGTCACAAAGCTCTTTGTCTCCATCAGGAGTTGGCCCGACAGATGACTGTCACGGACCTCCCAGCCCTCGTGCAACATCAGAGAATTCAGCAAAGAGTCTCCAAAACACGGCGCCAACAGAAGCACACGAGAAGAAATGGACCAAAGCCCCCGAGACCGACCTGCACGACCTTTCTGAAGCCATCGCTTCGATTCCGCAATTGAGTGCAGGGGAAGAACTAACAGAGCCAACGGGGTCTAACAAGATGGACGGAAACGCGCCTGTTGTGCTTGAAGCCTTGCTGTCAACGCAAGAATACGCAGATAAGTCACTGTTATTGGAAACAGAGGTTGACATGAGCGATTCAACTGCTGGGACAGACCACTCAAATTCAAGGGCTGCACCCGCGACTGAAGTAGAGATGTGTCCCGAGAACATGCAGCTCCAAACATCAGGCAGCTGCATCGACCGCCATGTTGAAGACGAGGAGATGAGTTCAGCCGCTGACGGAGCGAATCCTCACAGCAGCTGCGCAGAGTCTTCCCCCGTATCCCAACCTGTGATTACACCACAGGGTAAGACGGCAAATTATAGTTTATGCGTAGGATTTAACATGCATTGCCTTTTTCTTTAAGTGCACCTGAATGTTCACGTTACAAATCAAGAGCAATATCAAACTTGTCTGTGTTGAAATGAGTATTTTCACCTTCTGTCTTGCAGGTGAAGATGTGAGCCTTCCTGTCCCTTCAGAGCCAAGCCTTGTGGGTAATGGAGACGCAGTAGTGCCTGCAGACTCCTGCCCAGATGTCCTCTCCAACACCAACTTACCCGCAGTGAAAGCCATCCAACAGGAGCCAACGCCAGCGTCTGGCCACCAGTGGCAGCCGGTCCCAAAAACCAAGGAGAGGATCTTGAAGTTAGTAGCCATAAGTCCATCTCAGTTGGTTAAGCGTCCAGCTGGAGACCAGCCAGTTGTGGTGCTAAATCACCCAGACGTCGACATCCCCGAGGTCACCAGGATCATGGAGGTCATCAACAGGTACAAAGGAGAGGTGCAGAAGGTCGTTCTGTCACGTAGAACTGTCAACGCTCTCTCAGCCATGAACGGTGAGTTCCCGAAGACGGGTGACGCAACAGACGCTCCACCTAACCCAGCGGGGCGTGGTAAAAACTCTGTACAGGAGAGGTTCGTGTTGAAATTGAAACTACGAAGGTTGACTAGGAAAAAGTACGAAGTCGTGGGTGCGGTCTCTCCCAGCAGGGATGCCGTGCAGAAGTTTCGCTGCTGGTTCTGCGGCAGGGTCTTCACGAGTCAGGACATGTGGATGGTCCATCGGCAGCGACATCTGATGGAGTGGAAAAAGCCAAACTGTGAAAACTCTTTAAATGTCGCGCACACTGGATGAAAAACAAGAATTCGTCTGGAAAAAGACGACTTTGCAATACAAAAAAACAATAGTGGAAAGTGATAGATGGCCTCCTCAGTTTTTTTTTAATTTTTTTTTTAAAGTCTTAATTATGATTGGTCGGTTTTGAGGAGAATCACACGATCGTGCTTCCTGGAGGGTTCACATTCTCAGGGTAATTTAAACCTTTACCTGTCGTCTCTCCCAGTGTGAGTAGCTTGCTACAGACTCTTTGTAGATTATTTGTAAAGCCACACGTGTCGATAATTTAGTTTTTTTTATTGTTTGTATTTTGTCTACGCAATATAGCTTTATTTAAAGTGATTTAAGTACACTGTCGTATGGAATCTTTTATAGAACACTGTAATATGTATATTTGCCATGCCATCTGAATTTTATGAATCAGTTTATGTACGGGTAGGCTATACAGCGTGGTAGCTATCATATTTATGTTTCTGGAACGGGACGCAGAGACCCATAAGTTACTCAGATAAACCAAAACTGTGTGTTTAAACGACAACAAAAAAAGAGACAATAAGCTGTTTTATTCAACATTTATTTATGACTCTTAGGTTTAGTCTTTATATGCTTTTCTTTATGCTTTTTACCGGCCCTTTTGAAGAATCGGTGTATTTGTAAAATCTTTTGTATAAACTTCAAATTATGTTCAAATATAGTATTATCTGGAAGAGGTATATTTTCATGCATTCATCCAGCGGGAGCAGAAGTCCCTAAAGACACGATTAATTAAAAAAAACAAAAACCAGTAAACCACAAGAGACCTGTGTTTTTTGATGTAAGTGAGATTCTAGCAAGACAATTTTCTTTGTAAACATGAATTCAAGAGGCCTGGATGATTTGATTACGTTTTTTCCCCAGTGAGTTTCCTCTCTTTTGACTTGAAACGATAATCTTATCTTTTAATTGCACTATGAAAGGAGGATTTATATTTCCCCGTTACCTCACCTTATCAGGCCGAAGCCTTTGACAATCTCAACCAGTGTCCTACTGTGGCTAAACATTTCCTTATGCAGCCGTGATCCCTCCGTTTTCTCAGCAAGGGAACAGTGGCTCCTCTGTGTGTATGTATGTATGTATGTATATGTGTGTGTGTGTGTGTGTGTGCGCTAGTCAAGGACCATTGGACAGATGCACCTGTCCTGCATACTGATATTGTGCGTGTGTATACCTGTTTGTGCAGTGCACACTTCAGTGTCAGTAACTCACTGTGTATATATTCTTTTATTTTTTTCAATATAGACAAGAGATTTATAATTGTATATAGATAGAGGTACTGTAAAATATTACCTGAGAATTTCCACCAAGTGCCTAGGAATTTTTCGTTATGCAACAAATGTGCATGAGTATGATAGCATTACTTGTTGACCACAAAATAAATGAACCAGTTTGTCAGTTCCTGGTGGCATTGTGTGGTGACTGAAGATGTGAGCTGAGTGATGCAACACAAGAAAAGAGTTTATTAAAACATAATATACAACCTTGTATTTCTGGCTCCTGTAGATATTGCTGTCATAAACATTCATTGTCTACCTGCACAACAATGTCTCATCCCTCGCATTTATTTTAAAAAACACTGTTTACTGACTGAGCATTAAAAAAAACAAACACCTCAATAAAACAAGTTAAAAAGTCCTCTGAGTCAGTGACACTTCAGCTCTGCATGGCCAGCAATGCAGGCGAGAGGCAACACGCGGTCCTGCTGACGGGACCTCGAATTAACATTGAAGGAGAGAAGCATGAGATAATGAGTTCTGTAAACAGTAGCTTGACACTACACATAGCACTGGAATATTTGAGTCCAGTCTCTTGGCTGTTTGCCATCAGCGAGGGTCATCTAGGGCTTCACGGGGTAGCACAGCTTGGTGGCGTCCTTGGTGTTGTTCTGGCTGTCGATCAGCACCAGTGAATGCCTCTGGTGGTTCTCGATGATGTGGGAGACGCTGCTGAAATGCTGGAAAAAAAAAAGAGGATCAACAAAATTATAATGTATTTTTAATATAATAGAAAACTCTAAATTAGTTGATTAAGGAGATCAAATTTAACATTTTTCTAATGTTGCCCAAAACATTAAAAAGAGATCTTAAAAGCTGGTTTGCTGGATGGAATCCTGTGATGTATTGTGGAAATGGTTGAGGTTATTATTGATGATTAAGTGTAATGTTTACAAAGTGCTCTCCCTTCTATTTCAGCCAACCGCTTTACCACTAATTAAACTGTAAAACAGCTTGTTGTGTATTAAGTTGAAATACTGAGTAATTTCTCCCTCAGTTTTCCGTATTCCTACATTTGCTACAAACGCTGCTAAATGTTCCATTGCCAACAAAACAGGTGAAACACAAAATACTCTCATGAACAAAATAATTGGAATTCAAGTGTCACACTACAAACTCCAGCAGCTTGTATGTAGGTATGTAAATCCATTTAGCTGCTTTGGTTTTTGAGTCCTAGTGTTGTGTATGCTGGCTCACCGGCTGTGCCTAAAATCACACCCCATTTACTACACAGCTCACTGTCCAAACATTTCAGGTGCACAACGCCTGGCGTACACAAAAACCATGGCTAGTTCTGATAACACGACTGTGCACACATATGAACTCTCAGCAGTGCATCCTCCTGCACTGAGGATGAATGAGGTAACAAACGCCATTATACATTGAATTTTTATTGCACTTTAATAATTGGAAACAGGTCAAATTATTCTATTCACTAGCCTAATACTAATCCTACAAATACATCCTACCCCCTCTCCATAGTGTTGCCAATGTTGTCTGACATCAGGCAAATGCTTCATCATGAAGTTTACAAGCAGGAGCTCCCAGTTGGAGTGACATTCCATTCTACTCTGTCTAGTTGAAGGTTGGGAAATTTCTGAATTCTGAGTTGCCTGGAAGGCAGCATGACAATGCCACGATGCAACACATAACCTCCTATGGATGATAAAATGACCACTGTATACCGCTGATGATGATGACACAAAGTGACAGTGATTCCTCAGCGTCTGGTCACAGTCACACTGTCTTACTGGGAAATGTAAATATATGTATTTTTTCCTACTATGACAATAGCATGTAATCTGAAGGAAAGTCTAGTAGTCAGCATTTCTCTGCACTGATACAGTGTGACTATTTAAGATGATTAAACAGGCCTGTGTCCCTGTCTGATGGAGATCACAGTGTAAAATGTACACATACAATATTTGTCTTGATGTCCCGTGGTCTACTCTAGCTATTATATTTAGGGACATTATTTGGCAAACTAATGCATATCGCTTTTGTCTAACAATAACTGTATTCGAGTCCGATAGACCATATTCTCATTGCAGCTATTTTCCTCTAAAGTTATGTTTAGGGTGGGGAAGCTAAAATGTTATACTACTGCAATGTACCCAGATGCAAGTCATATAAAGGTAGGAAATCTGACACATTATTGACCTTTCACTGCTTCCCAACTCATCAACTGAAACGACAATGCATCGTGAAATTGCAAAGGGACATAGGGCCATATTTTTAAAGTGAAACAACCCCATTAGCTTATGTTAGCCTTCACCCACTTCTTGCTAAAATTACCATTGTAGTGTTACATTGTTAGCAGTCCGCTGTTGTCAAGCGGAAACTAACGGGTTATCAAATACGTTGTTTTACGTTGAAATATGGCCCGGTGTCCATTTACTTTTCTGTCTGGGATTAATCAGGAAGCAGTGAAATAATAATTTGTCAAACCGCCTTCATTTATACAACTTCAGACCTGAAACACAGCTGTAGGTGTGACATATGTGTGAATGGTCTATAATTTAGTACAGCATTACGTAACCCAGGACAAGAAGCTAGATCAGCATTCCTGCCCAGCGGGCATAAACATGGCTCTTTCTATAGAAAAACATTGATTAATCCACAAAAGCAGCATTCTGTCATCAACAACAGGCCACACAGACAGTCAAACACGGTTGACTGGAAAAATAGTGAAGTCATGTACTGTACCTCCTCCCCTTTCTTCTCTCTGCCCAGAGCGTACTGCTGAGTCGTTGGTATGTAGCGGACTGGGATGTTGTACACTCTGCCCTTATAAAACACCACTAATGTATAGGGCTGCTGTGCGTCCTGACCGGAGCTCTTCCTCACCATAAACGCCCCGTCCTGAAACAGAGAGCGCTCACAGTCAAACCCTGGCAGGGGGTTATGGGATATAATCCATATGCTGCTAATTTGGACGACTGCGCTCTTACTATATTCAAACGAAACAGGACATCATCAGCAGTCTTGCGGTCACATGAGTTGGCATACCAGGATTTCTTATAGACATCTGCGTCCTGCAATAAAGTAAATAGAGAAAGGAAGGATTTGTCAAGCATAACTCTGGATTTACTGTATGAATAAGGTGTAAAAGCATACAGTAAACGCACACCTTATCTTGGTCTGTTGACTCATTTTCAGCAGAAACACTTCCTCTGTCAGCTGTTTCTGGGAAAAACACACACAAACGTCATGCTGATGACGTTTTTGTATGATCATAAAGAAATATCACAGTTCGTTTTTGGCCCTTTTTCACTTCATTTTTAGAGTACAGAACTGTGTGTGTGTGAATATGGGTGTTGACCTGCAGTGGGAAACTAGCAGGAGCTGTACTCACTGAGGGAGGTAAACTGTGGAAGAGGAATTCTGCAACAGAGACCACAAACAGAGCCAAGCGTGGTAAATACACGCCACAGAGCTGCGATTAAAGGCAATTTTCCTCAGCCGAGACGCTTTAAAAATGTCTGTGATGCATAGCTTATGACGTATGTTTGCATGTTGCACTTCTTACTTTGGTCGTTTCACGTCCAGTGTAAAAGCTTTATGCTGAGGCTTCGGCTCAGGTTGGCGCAGAGGCAACGTTTGGCCTGGGGAAATCCAGACAGAATGTAACTGGGCTGTGTTTGGTGTTTAGTAAGAAGCAGGAGAACAAATCCACAAATAAGATTTTTCAGTTGTTTCATTGATTTCATGGTTTCCTGTTTCACTTACTTTCAAATTCCCTGGGTTTTAACTCTGGCTTCTGCAAAAGAGTCACATTTAAAGATATTCAGCATCATGAACAAAATTTCAAAAGTACACACATCAACCGATCACATGAAAACACAGTAAAGACATGTTCATCAAAAGTGTATTTAGAGCATTTGATTTTTGCGATCAGAGACTCTTACCGGCTTTACAGGTGGTTTTGGTGACCTCCTGAGAGACAAAAAACAACAAACCATCGGTTATTTCTTCTCAAAGCTTAAGCAGGTTACAGTATTCTGTGTATAATTAGCAGAGAAAAACTTACTCTCTGGGCAAAGGCTTGGGTAGAAGTATAGGAGGACCCTCTACAGATTTATTATTGGAGCCTAGAGGAGCACACAATGCCATGAACTACTGGTTATCATCAGTGTTGTATATAGTCCCCAAAAGTTATACTTCAATAAAAGTAAAGATATTGTGTCACGTATATAAATAGTTTTTGAGTAGAAGTAAAAACGGAACTAAAAAGTAGCAGAAAAACTTACTCAAATAAAGTACATGTACCTCACAATTGTACCTAAGTAGAGTACTTGAGTAAATGTTACATCATTCACTGGTCACATTCACTGTAGGCAAATCTATTATTCCTACTTCCACTGACCATCCTCTAGATGGCATCGCATGCTTGAATGTTTCATGGTAGCAGTCTGTCCTAATAAAAATGAAGGCGAAAGCGTTTCACTTATTGTCTGATTTAACACTCACTGTCGCCTGGATCGCACACTTCATATTCATCATCACCTGTCGGCTCCTGAACCTGGAAAAATCACAATATAAGCAAATCAGTGTTCCCCTAACTGTGCAGCATTACAGCACCTCTTCTAAATGAAATCTTGCACATTTGTCACCACTTACAATATGAGGAGATCTCCTCATATTCAGCCTGGGGAGAGAAAGGAACTCATTATTAGTGTAGTGACAGGAATGCAATGCAACAACTACACCCAAGTGGCAAATAATGACTAAATGAAATGCTGTCAGTCCTACCTGGGGCTGGGTTTGGGTGGTAATGAATGTGACTGTTTTGGTGAAGGTATTGGAGGTAGTCTGCAAATTAGATGCAAGGACATGGCTAGTCACAGACTGGAGCCTAAATTGGGATTATTATCTAAAACATTTTGTGTTGTATGTCTGTACGATTTAAATGAGACAAGTCTGTGTCAGACTGACCTGTTTACTGGAAGAGATAATGACTTCTCCTGCAAAGAGGCCATAAAAAAAGGAACGACAATAAATTCCACATATAAATGTAACTTAAAATACTCGTAAACACTGTTATATAAGCAGCCTACCTCTTGGTCTGGAACTTCATAAAGGTCTGAAAAATAACCAAAGTCAAAATTAGGCACGGGGTGGAACCACAAAACCCTTGTTCTGGAGCTGGATCGCATTACTTTCATTAGTTTAAACATGTCTGCAGCTGACAGCGGCTCCTGCCCTCTGGCATTCTTTTTTTTTATTTGGACTAACTGCTTTTGACTGTTTCCCATTGTGGTGTATTTGCAAAGACTTTCCACGCATCGCTCGATAAGCTTTTTATTCAGCGCTGCAGAATAATATAATGGAGGCCTCCTTTTTTTCCTTGTTTACCCATTCCATCAAAGTGGCTTCAGTGTAGGCCGGTGCACCACTTTGTTTAAGACTGAAATATATGGATAACTGCTGTTAACCATAGATTTTTGTCAGTCATTTGGTTTATGATCAAATACCTGCAAAACTCATGACATTTCCATCAGCTGTGGTGCTTATTATGTCAAGTTAGCATGTTAAAACATATATAATCTTATACCTAAAGTCAACATACTAGCATCGTCATTGTGAGCATGTTAGTGTGCTGACATGACCATTTAGCTCAACGCACTACATTGCCATAGTCCAGCCTCACAGAGCTGCTATCAGGGAAAATACAGTTAATCACCACTGTCCAACTATTTCCAAATATTCACAACGACGCAACAACGAGTTAGCAACTAAGTAAAGGTCACGTGTGTCAGATTTAGCGGAGAGGTTGCAAAATTAAACCAACTGAATACCCCCTGAATACGTGAAAGTCCCTCTTTAGAACCAGTGTTTGGTTTGTCTGTTCTGGGCTACTTTAGAAACATGGCAGACTTTGTGGAAGAGGATCTGCTCACTCTGTAGATATTATTCTGAGGTAACGTAAAACAAAACGATTCGACATAAAAGGGAAATGAAAACCTAATTGTCAATATGACATTGCATTTCTGCCTAAAGATCCCCCTAATTTCTACACCCTGGACCTTTAAATATAATTATGCAACTGTGATTATACAGGTTATGAGTTGCAATAATCGTAGATGTAAGCTCTTGTGAACTTGCAACGAGATGCAGCAGGGTCATTGTACCTACCAGGACTGGGTGGACACTCAGGTGAAGGTGTAGGCAACATGGGAAGGTCCCTCCTTGCTCTGGTCCCACCATGCATTATAGGATCTGAGGAGAGGTATAGAAAGTATTGTTACCTCCATCGAGGATCTTACGTCTTCGGTACGGTTTGTTTGCCTGTGTGTCATCAGGACTATGGAGAAACCGATGGCACCATTTCCATGACACTTTGGCAAATTTGGAGCGGGTTCGAATCACAAGGCGGATGCAACAACCCGCAACTGAAACATCAATAAACATCTTCAAAAAATTATGATGTTTTCTTCAATATGCAAATTCAAATTTGACTGAAGTAAAAATGTCCTTGTGAACTCCTGCAGCCATGATGTTATTTCATTCGAACAACTGGATATTTGTACATGTTACTAAACTGTTTTCTGGTGATATGTAAAAATATTTCCTATTTAGATGTACATAAATGCACAGCTGAGATGATGAGGCTTATTTTGACATTATTCTAATAGTTTTGGAAATATATCAAGACATATGAAGTTGAGGGGAAGAGTAGATTAACATCCTTGGCAGAGTCTTCATTCTCCGAGTGCCCCTCTAGTTGTTATAATATTTCCATAGTAGCAGTCCTTGCAGCAGCAGTATCCATATTACTGTGTTTCTCTTCCCTAATTTGATGTGTATCTTACTGGGGGGAGGATTCTCTGAGGGCTCTATGTAGTTGTCATCATCGTTACTGCCGTCTGGATTGATGTAGTCTTCCTACAAAAACAACAACAGACAACATATTATGAAATGCTGACTGTGTCCGCTGTCCACACTCATTGGGACACACAGGAAAATTGCGAAATTAGCCAAGCCACGGATATATTTGTGGAAGTCTCAACACCACACAGGCCTGCAGTACAGGATTCATATGAGCTTGAGGTGGGGAAAGTCGCTTTACCTCATCGCTCGTCATCTGGGTGGGTTCAGGGGGCAGCTGTTTGGAGGCTCTGACGGGGCGGACGGGCTTCCTGGGTGGCCGTTGGGGCCGGTTACGGCAGTTGTCTGGAAAGGAGAAGCAGAAGCAGAAAGAGGACATCAGAATTTGCATGAAGTTTGGAGCCATCTGCGTGTTGTGACCATGGCTCAACAGTGGTGAAGAGGCCGAATGAACCAGACTCAGCAGGAAGAAAGATGAGTGCAAAGGAAAAGCTGTCAGAAAAAAAACATATGAAAAGAAATCAAAGCTCATGTGATTTATGATTTGATCATCGGCAGAACTGAAGAGATCGGCATAAAAATCAAAACTCAGCCCCTGAATGAGTTCAAAGTGCAGACATAAATAGCTCTTCGTGTGAAATGACTACCAACCGAGATACTCCCCCGTCGGAAAGGAAGCAGAGGGAGTTGTGGTGAAGACTTTGTGGCCGCTGGGAGGAGGCTCGTAGCTGTCATCCTGCTCCTCGTGAGGATCCTCGTACATGTCATTATCCTGGGAACGACGTACTCTTAACGTTTTGAACACATGTCAACTGTTTAACATACAAACAGAATTTTTACCAACTTACGTAATCAGGCTCAGAATGTTGGTCGTCATCTGTAAACACAGACATCGAAAAGGGATTTCATAACAAAGAGAGAAAAATGGGCCTATTAAAAACAAACATTCGAACTGTGGATTTCATTAGACTCTGGTACCTAGAAAATATTAAATGCCAGCATCAAATTCATCTGAGCAGGTGTCAGAGTACGTTGTCTAATTTTAGAACAGAGTCAGCGTCTGCGTGGAGGAACCAGTGAAGCGCGTCTCCCCACCTCTTGAGATAATGAATAATCTTTCAACAAGTGACTTAATTGCTGTTTTTATGATGCAATTTGAACAGCAGCTTCACATGACTGAGCACAGGGTGTTTCTCAAAATAGCCCCTAGAAACAGGTGAAATGAAACCCAGTGGGTAATTTGGTACTTTTGCTGATACTTCTTTACATTGTGCACTGTATTCACCAGGTCATTCTGAAACCATCAGATAGTCCTCATGACTACAGTTAAATACTGCTCATAAAAGGGGCAAGATTCTCTCTCTCATAATCTGTAGTAGGTTTTATCCATCTAGATTATTTTGGTGTTTGCTACATTTTGGAGATACCGTCCACCTTCTCTCTTTTTTTTGGCACTTTGAGCACCAATAGCTGAGTGCCATCTAGTTTCATTATAGTCCAAAAGTGGCAGACATCTCCAAAGCTGGGCAACTCACAACAGAACAATCAAGATGGATAAAATAGCTCTACATGTAAGCGCAAATTGATTATGGGGCAAATTGTCCTTCTAAAGTCAACAGTCACACACCCATACTTTACAATATGCACACTGAAAGAGTTACAGGTGAGTATAATTCGTCCTGTGCAGAGTGAATGTTAAAAGATGTACTTCTTACGGTTACACGCGACAATGTAAGTGATAATAATCCACAGTCCTCACTCTGAATGATGAAATGTAACATTTAAATACCTAGTTCTAAGTTACACTCTTTTCATTACCAAAGTTTTTTTGGATGGTTTTGTTGGTGAGATAGTAACAGGTTGTTTTGCAAATTTCGTACTAAACACTGTACTTGTAGAAGATATCTACTTCATTTGGCTGATTCAGACTCACAGAATAAAGACTGTTAATTACTCAAACTGGAACTGCATCGCAGGTGCTTTCACAGCCTGTATGATTAAATTCAACAATACTTGTTTCAGTGTACAGATGGGCATTTGAGCAGTGTCATAGGACGAACTTCAGTTAAGATATTCTGTATATCCTTGCATCAAAAACTACTACAGTAACTATTTCTGTTGGACAATATATTGTCCCAGAAATAAGTGCGATAAACAATATTATATAGACATTTTAAGACCAATTTATGCTACCTAATGATTATAACATAACAATGCAAGTATGACCTATGAACTTTCTTTTATATTTAAGAACATCCACACATTGGAACTGAAATGTGAAAAGAATATAAAAATTTCCTGAATACATGAAACACACAAAAAAAACACATAATCAAATCAACAAAAGTTGCATGTAAACACAATCAGCATTGATAATCAAAGTCCTGTACATATATCAATAAGTTGATAAGATATGTATGTTAATATAAGATATGTTCGATAAATACATCTCCTGTCATACATATCGATAAGATATGTAGGTTATCAAGTCCTTTTTAGGTAATTATTGTGACAGACCTAAACAAGGGCTACTCAGCTATGTTCTTTTTCATGTAATACATTTATATCATGTGGTTATCACCTGTCAGTGAAATCTACAGACTTCTTGTAGAATCAGTGATAATGACTCTGTTCTTACCTCTGTAATCTCTCGCAGGCACCTTTGGAAGTGGCTTGCCTTTTAGTCTGCCATGTGGAGAGATAATAGATAGGATATGAATAAATATAAATATGTAGTTGTTGGACAATGTGAACACATCTCTTTACAACGAATACGAGCTTTATTCAAATTCAATAGAGTGGAATTGTTTTGTTTGACTAATGACACTTTGTCTCGACACATCTTTCCACACAGACACCTGTGCTGTAAATCTGTGAAAGGGCTGCATTTACATGAGCGCACTTAGCAGACTGCTGCGCATATTTAGCAGTCGGGGTGAGAACAAATGACTTCTGTAACACATGTGTTGTCGTCTATCCTCGTGTGCCTTCAGAGGAGACGTTTCAGGAAAGGAAAGTGAGAGAAGAGCCATCTGTTTGAGCTATTTTTGCATTGTGGGTATACCTCTGTTATTCCAACGGCTGTGAAAGAGGAATTGACTACCCCTGCTGATACATTTATACGCCACACAGACAATTTTTAGATCTCCAGACTCCTCAGAGATCTGTCTACTACTTAACGGAACGCATTCATTTGGCATGTTTCCATTGTGTTTCTTCATGCGTCACACAAGCGTGTAGTAATTCTAGAGGCTGACCTTCGAAGTTTGTTCAGTAAGCTGCCGTCGTTTTTCTTGATGTCTTGAACGATCTTCTGAAGCTGCCTGGAAAAACACAGGATTTTTTTACTTTGTCATTCAGAACACAAAGTTTGCAGTGAGCTGAACAAAAGTTACAATGGAAAGACAATTGTTTTATTCATTTTAATCAGCCACTCCTCCAATTTCTCTTTAATTCTTCTCTCTATCACTGTCCAAATGTCCACTATGAAGTTTTGGGGAAGGCATTTAATCCGAAAAGAGAACTCTGAATGAACTGAATAAATAAACTGTCATTAAAGGATAACACAATACACATGGTTTTACTTTGTTTATATTTGCAGGACCCTTTGAAGCAGCCATCTTTCTAATCTAATACAGCATTCTGGGGACCTTATTTACCTCTGAGAACTGCTTGATTATTTAGTTATGTAAATATATAGAATACATATTTCTACGTTTGTATCAATGCCATATATTGTAAATGTTACCCTTTTGAGCTTGAATGCATTTTTGCAACTACTAAGTGCACCATTAATGGTAAAAGAATATATTTCTATATGAAAAATAAATGCTAAAGTGACTGAAAAATTATTACTTGAGGAGAAAACGTAATTCATTGAAAAACGTTTCCAGCAGCAGTATCCATACTGCGATGGACTACAACTCTTCTAATTCTGTTGTATAACTTTATGTTGTGGAATGACAAATACATGAACTCTGTACTTTGTACAATGCAAACACTGCAAAAATGTTAAAAAAAAATTAGAATCAGTATTAGCAACAAGTGATATTGTGATATTGTCCATTTCAAGTATAAGTTCGACGTTGTCTTTTTGACACGTGCACAACAAACACTGAAGCTGCTAATGAAAGACTCGTTCTCAGGCGCCTTGAGGAAGAAGCAAAGAAGAAGAAGAAAAAAAATCTGAAGAGAAAAAAAGAAGTAAGTTCTTACCGGATTTTTGCTGTAGCAGGAGCAGCCAGTTTACCTAATGTATCCATATTTAATTTATCCATATTTCTTAATTGGAGAGTTTTTAAATCTTTGGGCCTCATGCGTTTGTCGCCTGTGCTCCCCGACTGTTTGCAGAAATGTAAATGAACGCTACGTTTGAGCACAAGTTGTGTATTTGTCACAGAGGGGAGGGGATCCATTCTAGCTAGCCCTTTGAAAGACAAATCACTTCTCCTTTCCACTCCCCGTCTCACTCGCACATACTCAGAAACAGATTCCAGTCGACACATTTTCTTCTTACATCATATTTCTCTCGACTGTCTTTCATTTCACCTCCAACCGAATGCTGCCATTTGAACTGCTGCTGACAATATATCACCTGAATGAGGTCATTGAAGGAGGATTTTTAGTTAGTGGGGTATGTTTTGGAACAGTTTATACCGGGTCAACCATACAGTTATCACTCTATTAACTCTTTAAAACATTTCTTAACATTCAACCATTGTTTTAAAAGCTTCCTCGCGAAAGATAGTTTTAGAGAGTTTTAGCTTTGAATCATGTCTATGTGTAAGGTCATCCATGGTGTGTCATGGAAAGTACTGTGTGGTAATCTTCAGTGTTTTCTGCAGATGGGAGGGTGAACAGAAGTGAGTATGCAGCCTTTTCCTGTGAGACTGGCGGGATGATCCACTACAGTGTATCTGTGGTCACCAAGGGGATTTTTTTTTTTGTTGAAAAATTCATGTCTGTTCTACCCCGTTGCCTGTGGTGAGAAACTTCAAGAATTTAAAATAATTAAATAGGCAGCTTGGCATTTTTAAGGAAGCAACTGTGTATGATTCATAATGAGAATCAACCCTTTAGTCAGCGTGTTCCAAACTTATATGCATGTGGAAGATTTAAACTGTATCGACTGTATGTGATTAATATTGAAAATATTTTTTAATTAATTTGACCTACATTGAGTTTGAACTGTCGAAGAGGACCAGTGGATTCTCTCCAGCCATTATAATCCACCTGGTAAATTGGCTTGCATTTCTATAGCAAGAACTGGGGGAGGGGGAGATAAGAAACTCACATTTAGTGGCACCTGACACCTTTAAATTGATAAGCGCCAATATGGATTCAGTTTGACTGACTGAATATACTTGAATATTGTCAAACATGTTTACTTGAGATACACACACCCGCTTACACATGGGAATACATGAACAGGAACATATTCCTCACAAACAAGAGCGAACACGTGCAGACAAATGTGCAGGTGCAGTCAGGCAGACACACACACACACACACACACACGTCACTCATCCTTGTTTTCGTCACTTGTGGGGACATTACATAGACTTGCATCAATTTCCTTGAACCTTACCATGACTCTTACCACTACTTGCCAAACCGTAACTTTAACCCATGTCCTCATCCTAAAACTTAATGAGATATGTAATAAGGTCCAGCATTTTTGGTCCCCACAAAGCCATCAGACCCTGAGTGGGCTACAGGTTTTGGGACCCCAAAAATGTAGAAAAACAAGACCACACACACATACACGTTCAACAACACAAATATATTAAACACACTGTTATTCTATTCCTGAAGTGATGTCTTATTTTCAAGTACATACATAGATTTTTATATATTATAGGCTACTCATACATAAAGCGCCTCCAGTGTTCTGTCACTTGGAAATTATATGATTGCTTGATAATAAACACTATCCCGATGGATTTAAAGGGCATTCTGTGTTTTGAGAATAGCCTCAGTGTTGCTGAAATGTTTTACTACTAATAACAGCAATTATATAAGACATACGAGAAGCACAAAATGGGAGGAAGGAGGTAAGGTGAGAAGAAATGAAGGTTATATAATATTTCAGTGAAGTGTTACTCACGGTTGGTGGATGAGACTAAACTTGCTCATTTCGCTGTCAGACAGGCTCTGTGAAGGCACCAGAGAAAAATTAGAGGACACTAAGCTCACAAATGGCTGTGATTCCTGATAGCAAGTATGATACTTCAACTATGTCAAACACATGCATTTTGGACAGTTGTTGTTGGAGGGTTGCAGTATTGCATCACCTCTTATCCAACAGGAGATGGCAGCATCTCACTGAGGGCGATCCAAACAACACAGCGTGCTTTTCTTACGTAACCCTCATGTTATTTCTAAACCAAACCACAAAAGAAGATCCGATTACTATATTAGTACAGAGAGCATGAGCACTGCGTGTTCTGAGTTACAAACACTACATAATGCATATAATCACACCGAAAAGCACTCCCCTTATGTTGGTCAGATACTGCAACTGCAGTTGTTGGAAGGGCTCCAGAGTACAACTCAATAACGGGAGTTAAAATCAAATAGTTTTATTAATGTGTGTGACTTATATAACACAGCAATTTCACCAGAGTGATTAACAAACTAACTAGTAGTTCATGAGTCACCATCATGAAGGACACAGAACTGATGACAGAATCTCTAAAAACAAAGCAAAGATCAGGATATGTGTTTCTTTGCATGTTTTCCCTTGTTTTGTGAATCAGTACAGGTGAAGAGCTTGCACCGTGAACCATGAGGCACTGTCACTGTAATACACAACACCATCTCACACAAGTTCATACATTTTCAAACATTTTAAAAAATGTATTCCAATGTTCCAATGACTCCAATGTTTTTGTTGCATTTAAGGTCTGCTTCGCAGTAAGGCAATTGTGATTCGTAAATGAAAGGAAATGATTACCATAAAATATGCAACAAATCCCGCTAAATTATGTATTTCCCTCTTCATTCATAATTCATCGCTCCAGGTCGTTACTTGCTCTGTCGCTTTCCTGTTTTTTTATTTGTCATTGTGTAATGAAGATCCATGACAAGGAATATTTGTGAAAGTTTGGAATGTGTGTTTAAGTCTGGAGGATGTCAAATGAACAAATAGGGACTGGCTTCTTGATAAAAGGGTTAAATTATGAGGTATGATTCTAATATGGCTAGTTAATTTAGACATGAATTATGTATAGTTTTGCTCTTTATCTGCAGAGCATCCTGTGAAACAAGTGTAATGATGTACTATTATGTTGCATACCGTTGATTATATTGTAGTTTTTCAGAGCTGTTAATGGTTTATACGAGATACTCCACGGGGACGGACTTGATAATACAGCTCATATTACCTTAGTGTGTGAATAAGGGGAACCTTGGAGCAACAAAAGCATATATTACCTCTAGGAAGAAGCCCGTAGTACAGTGAACGCACAGCTTCTGATTTAATCCTTTGTAAATCAGTGAGTGAGATCACTTAATATGAAAGGCTTTACCTCCTTCAAAGAACTGAACCTTGGCCTCACAGATACACACTTGATCATCCCACTGGCTTACAGGAGAAAAAAAAGGTATAGTATAAAATCAGACTTAGCCTTTTGACACAGAATAAAATATCAAATAGTCCGCCCCAGTGGATACTCCCAGGCACTGCTCCCACATTGAATTATTTATAGGAGTGTCTGTGCTTGTTCAAATGAGACACAACAGCTCTACAAGCTCCAGTCTCTACAATGTACCACAGAGCAGGACCCCTCACTCACAGCAGCACTCAATCGAATCTTCACGTCTTACATGTTTTTGGAACATACATACAGTTTTATTAGCATGTGTGAGCCATGAAAACAGTCTTCATGGTTGTATCTTTTTCTAGCTTGAAATCTTGCGATAAACTGATCGAGCTGAAGATTATTTGAATGAATCCTGAACTGCTCCTGATATATCTACTTCCTATTCCCTTTAACCGTCCATATGAGACTTGAAGTTGAAAACATTTAAAAATGAATTGACATTATCATCAGAAAGTGAAGAAACAATAGTGCTGGCGTTATGTACTGTGTTGCCGAAATGTCTACTGACGTTAGCATGCTAACCAGCTAGCCATGTGGTACCTCAAGAGGTGATATTCTGATAGCGAGCAACACCAAAATACTCCAACACTCCTCTGAGCTCCCAGTCTGGACAGAGTCAGCTAACACAATCGCCAGCCACCAAGCTAGCTGAGCTAACTAGTTAATATCAGCTACAGTTAACAGCTATTTGGAGTATTGATACGACAGGTGGCCAGTTCTTACATAGTGCACTTTTAAGGCCACTACAACAAACTGGCAACCGCTTGAGGGGGCTGATGATTCGACCAATAGCGATAATGTAATGTGAATGCAATGGAAGGGGGAGATTGAATGGCACATTTAGTAGCTAAAAGAATCTGTAGCATATATGTACGTATATTCACACTGATTAGATCTATGGATATTAAAATAAGTTTTGCTAGAAGTGATCTTCTGTGTCTGTGTGACATCTCAGTTTCACCCACAAACAAGCACATGGATGACCATCTTCTGTTTCTGTTCTGTCTGTCCTGTTGGTATGGTGAGCAGCGGCATCGAAACATGGAACATTTGTGAATGCTTTTCTTTTAAACATGTTCACTTTCGAGACAGAGGAACACTTCTGCAGCCACATGGCCACAAACGTACCCTTGGTTTTTTTCCAAGCAGCTGTGCAGTGTCTGATGACTGTCATCAGGTGAGAGACTTTCCACATGGTCATGAATCTACACTGTGATGGTCAAGAATCACAAGTGTAAGTTAATTGTGGTTAAAGACACTAATAGTTTTCTTTGTATCCTTTGACTGTGTCAAAAATTTTTTGTGTAAACTGTAGCTGGAGCAGATTAGTGCCTAATCTTTGTTGAATTATATTTGCTCTTTGTCTTTATAGCTATCGCCTATACACATTTTACAAACCCTCTTCTTTTTTGCAGTCCAGTGACGACATTTTTGATACCAACAGCAAAGTGATCATGTAACATACAGTACATTCCTTTCCTTTACTTTGAGGGGCCTTTGTTTGCAGTGTTGATGTCATCACACACGCGAGTTGAAAGTGACTTCCTCTCACACAGGCGCCGTCACAAAGATAGCAGCTGACAGCTTTTTTGATCTACTACATATCGCTTTTAACCTGTCTACCTGTGTGAGCGAACGCGGCATCAAAAAGATGGAGATTACCTTTATCTACACTGTGCCGACTGACTGTCATTCCCATC
Source organism: Diplodus sargus (assembly GCA_903131615.1). Lineage (NCBI taxonomy): Eukaryota > Metazoa > Chordata > Actinopteri > Spariformes > Sparidae > Diplodus > Diplodus sargus. The sequence continues at coordinate 416,928 of CAEMYA010002116.1, forward strand.
CACAGTGTAGTACGCAGCCACCCACCGCTCAGACAGAATTGGATTGTTATTTCACGGCTCATTCTTAGCGGCGTGATGAAGAGATGTTGTAGGAGTAATGCGAAGGAGCTGCATTCCAGGCACAGCCCCGACGTTTGCCTTATGAGAGCATTTCAGAAAACGCGTCGTCTGCTTACTTGTGCGGATTTACTTGAACATTTTATGACCTTTGCTCCACATGCTGCATAAACATCGTATGAATATGCAAAGTAAGCCAAAGGCAGTGCTCAGCAGCCGCACAGTTGCTGGATGACATTCAGAGCCCACGGTGCAGACCCTCTCTGGCCAAAGACACATGCTGAGTTACTGATGAGTCAAATAGAAGTTATCATCAGCAATTATTCCTCATTTACTGCCTGATTTCCAAGAGATTGGTTATATTGAAAACAAAAAAAAAAGTTCAATCACAGGGTGTCTATTACGTCCCTGGAAAGTCCAGTTGTGTAAGTTGTCCACCGAAACATTGTTATCCTCCACACTACTGTGATCAAACCAAATCATGCTTGTGCATACATGACTTAAACTCAGATGGGGAGACACTTCAGGTAAAAAGGTAAACAGCACTACTTTTAACTAGCAGGTATCAACGTGAAACCTCCCCGGTTAGTTTCTTACATTAAGGCGGTTATTCTTTTTCATTAACAGTTTTCTGAAATTCTACGTTTAAGTATGCAAATGATGCATTATGTTATTAAATTCAACTCATTGTACAGTCAGTGTACAATCCTAAGAGAAATCGTCAGAATATGCTGTAGATGGGAATTAAACTGGAAAGTTTGCTGTACGTACGGGTTTAGGCAGAAAATTGGTGGATTGGGTAAAGAGCTTATCTTACAAACTTTCCAACTTGTTTACCCAAGTCAAGACTAGCTTTCTGGTTTTACAAGGATTTCTGATATTTCATGTTTAAATGAGCAAAATGAGGCTATCTAATTAAATATGCACATCAAATTAAACACATACTCAGAACAGAAAACTGAACCAAAATAAACCCAGAAATGTGTATTCTGGACGATTGCCCTCCTCCTGTCTGAATGAGGACATGTTGAAACAAAATAGCCCCAAATTTCAAAGCTGACCAGTGGTGTCTGTTTCCACCTGCAGTGTGACAAACTTTACCTCTTCAGATAATGTAAAATAATGTCTGCTCAAATATGTTTCTGCACCAACAGAAGCACCAACATCTAAGATTACCGTCAGCAAAATGTAAGCATTTTATTTTAGAGGAGGGGCTCTTGAGGTTCTTAAAATAAATTAAAAAAACATATATACAGGTAAGTAAATATTCAATCTAATTCACAACACAACTGTGTCATAAACCTAAACAAACCTACACGGAAGCATCAAAGCTTACAGTTGCTCTTGTAAAATCCTCTTGCAGCAGGAAGTGACATTTCAATGCTTGAGGCTAAAGGAGCTTGTTTGTCAGAATATTTGAGGAACTGGATGATTACACAATGAGCCGCAACACTCATAAGTGAAGAGTGCCACCTACTGAAACTCACGCCATCAAATCCAAGACACGTTATTTCTCAAACTGACAAATGCCTTTACAGTAATGACTTTTTAGACCTTAAGATGTCGAACAAAAATCTACGATGATGCAGATCGCAGATTAAATATTAACACTGCTCTGTCTGCTCTGTGAGGACAAAATACAAAATACGAGGACACGCAAGGACAAAGAGACAAATCACTCTTTACAAACACAGAAGCTCTCTCATTACATTCTACAGGTCAGGTACTCCATCAACTCATTCACAAGTTCTCAAACTTGCCACCCTTCAGAAGCCCCCCCAAAATGACCTAATTTAACGGAGAACCACAAGATTTAATCATTTTTATCTCTATTCAAGTTAGCCCGGTGCTAAACCGTGAGTTCGCTGGCTCGGCTGGCAGAAGTCTGTTGTGCGCACACTCAATGGACCCCACAACACCAAAGATCCATGTCATTTTATACCTGGGAAGTCGAGCTTTTTTTGACTTTATGTGCCACTTTATGTTACATCCAAGCCGTGTCCAGCTTTTATGTATCATCCTAGGGTTCATTATAAGACTGCTAGCATGCTAACATATCTTACTTTGCTATAAACAGTACTACTGAGGCTGCTCAGGGCTTTTGATGAAACCAAAGTATTTTGCAAATTGAAATTTTTGCCTAATGGGGGTGCTATAGAACAAGTTAAGGGATTACTGTAACATGGGAAGTCTTCATCAGGGAACCATGAATGTCTACTAAAAAACTTTCGATCCAGTAGAAACTGAAATAAGTCACTTAAGAACTAAAAATGACAACATGCTGAATGAAAAGTCAGGGGTGGCTGTCATTGACTGTCATTAACTGTCTAGGATTAAAGCTGTTGAAGCACGAGGCCTCTGTCGAGTCTGTAAGGTAGTACTGAATTAATGAGGTTATAGGCCAATGCATGGGATCAGTAGAAATCAATACAAAATATCCTCTTGGGACCTTGAATATCAGCATCAAAATACATTCAACAGCTGTTGATATATTTCACTCTGAAACATGTATATCAACTTCATGGTGTCACCAGAGGAAGGAGTCGGGAGATCACAAAAATCAGAGGGCTTCATCTCCTGGGGACCACGAATGTCTGTACAACATTTCATGTCAGTCCATTTACAGCAAAGATATTTCAGTCTGGACCAGTTTGGTGGACCCGGAGCCTGATATCACCACAGAGCCACAAATTGAACACAGCAAACAAGAGTACACACAAGCTGGTGCACACCTCAACTAATAGTGTGGGACTGTGCATGTTTGTCAGACTCTGCGGCCTTGAAGCTGCTCAAATTGAAGATGTGTGAAGTCAGCGGTGAAATATTCTTAATACTACACGGGTTTACCTGACCTTAATGGAGTCCATGTGTGCTGGCTGGATCTGCAGCCACGGGATCCATCAGTCAATACCCATACGGCATGTATATGTATTTTTCAGATCTGCACTGCTCACTTCAAAGCCTTCGCTCTGAAACATTCATCATGTGGGTGATAGGATTCCACAGTGAGTGTGTTTTAGGGGAGATAAGGCTGTGAGTTAAGGGGAAATATTTCCATGATGCCACCTAAAGTGGAATCAGTTCACGGTCAGTGAATAACGAGTAGAAGAGTGGACCTGTTAGCATGGCAACAAGTGTTTATATGTGGCCACGAGGAAGACACGCTCCTACAGGCGTGCCAACGCATAAGAGGTATTACCCAGGTATTATTAGTATCCTCAAAATGATATTAGGAAGTTATAAACCCACGCTCCAGCTATTTTAATGCACAAAATCCTCTTTAAACACCCCCACCCTGCCCAAAACCGAAGCAGATTTAATGATACTTCCTTAAATAAGTAGGGGATCACAGCTTTATTATCCGTGAGTCTCATTTCACAGTTCTTACTCTCTCCCAGACTGGCACGCAAGGCATTTTTCACCTGCACTCGTTGTGTCAGTGTGCCTCTCACAAAGGCCCTCGGTGATCACATGCAGCAACATTGATGATGGAGGCATGGCAGTGAGAGTTATAGAAGCAGAAGTTGCAGCTGATTTATCAACCTCCATATTAGGAGAGCCAGTGATTACACACCGAAACGTGCGGGAAGCAATACAGGCAAGTGAGTGTGTGTCTTGTCATGTTTCATATCCTGTAACATCTCCTCGGTTTTGTAACTCTTGACGTTTGCAGTCATTCCTGAAATGACATTTTAGAGGTTAAGCGTTCAGCTTTGTGTCGAAAAATATGCCAATGCGATCTAATTTGACTTCGAAAGGGGCGTGCAAATGCTAGACATGTTTGGCATCGTAAACTGGGCTTACAGTTGCACAAATAGCTCAAGGAGATGTAATTATTTTGCTGTTTTTAATACCACGATCATCATAATAATTGCCGGGGGGGCGTCTGTCTATATGATGTAATTGGAATAACAACCACAACCCAGATATGATCCTGAATGTATTATTAAATGATGTAAGCGTGGGATGGACGGGAAGAGTATTTTCTGTAAAATTCAGGTGAAAAGAAGGAAAAAGGGAGGGGTTCACTCACCAAAAGTCTCTGTCCGTTAATTCTCAGTCTGTTTATGGTGGCAGCACATTCCTGCATTTGGTTCTGAGGGCAGTAAACACATATTGATTTAGTTTCTTGAATGAACTGTTTACTGAATTTGACTCCACAGTACTCGCCTCCTTGTTCTTTTTATTTCAACACTTGCTGGAGCTCTATATGTACAGTAGCCTATGTAGCGAGAGAAATTGCCAAACATGAGGTTACACACAATCCACATACCACTATTAGCTCGTGAACTACTGAAGTTTAAACACTGAGAAAATAGGTCACCACACTGGCTTTACTGATATTGCCTTTTTTCTCGCACTCACCTTGCACATGAAGAAGGCTACTTGAGCCTCGTCCCATCCCTCGCACTCCTCTCTGGACGGCAGGTTCATTTTTTTCTCAACAGGGAACCTCCGAGCACAAGTGTGCTCTTGGAAGTACAGTAATAGACTGACCCGTCACACACCCGCAGCTTCCACACCAGCCTCAGCAGGGAGAAGTAGACGCAGGGAGGTCACCTCATTAAAACGAACACCCTTCATCCATAAGCAATGTGGCAATTCACAAAATCTTCACCCCCCCGCCAAACAAAATCGAAACTCGTCAGCGAGATTGCATTACGGCATCCACAAACGGGAAGCAGGGACTTCCTCAATGTTCTTCTATATAAACCTGTTAAGAAACAAAAGTGTCATCACAGACAGTAACTGGATTCTCATCTCTCAGCTTGGTTACACTCCATTTACAGTAACAGGCAGACTTTGTGATTCATTGAGCATTCAAGTTTATTCCACAATGTGATCTTATTTAAGGTGCAAGACTCCAACAGTATGAGAACAAGTTTCCTGAAGTGAAAATAATCGCTTCAACTTTTAGAAGTTTTCATTAAGACAAGAAAATAGGGTGTTTTTCTTGTTGACGTGGCATCTCTGATGGTGAGAAATGTGACAGTGATATAAAAATCATGATGGAGATCTAAAATTATAATAAAATACTTTTTATTGAACTGAAGGATGTAGTGTTGGAACTGTAGTGCAATTTTGAGCCTGGTCTTCTTTTAGCTCCATCTTTGTGACTTATTTTCTGTCTTTAGCTGCTAAACTCGCCACTATTTTCACCAGCGAGCCGCTAACTTTGGCAGCCATTTGGTTTCTAGCTTAGCATAAAGAGGAGAAACACTTACAGACAGCGAGCCTGGATTTTTCCAAAAGTGTTGTTTTCACAGTTTTGCTTGATTTTTTTAACAGTGGCTGGATGCTGTGGCCTCAAATTAGCACATGTCAGAGGCAGGATGATGACTTCCCGGGTCCGATCGCCATAATTAACACACGGATGTGAGAGTGGGATCCATCATTTTGTCTAATTCTCGGCAAGGAAGCATATTTTGAGAAATGCAGAAGTACTCTGTTGAGGCAGGAACTGAGGATAAGCATGATGAATAGGAGCCTTTGTGGTCTGAAGCGGTGTTCGTGTTAAAGAAAAGTTTTATCTCAAACTACAGAATTGTCCCTTTTTCCAGTCGAACAATTGCAATTATTTCATTTTTTTTTTTACATTTTCCAATTATTTTCAGTAATAGTGTGCATGTGTTTGATCCTCTCATTACCCAACAGCAAATTGAAAAACTCCCAGATAATGAATGTAACTTTAAAACTCAGCCGCACACTTCCTGAACACATGCTAATCAATGAAGAAGTGGCTACGTCCAATAAAACAAAAGACAGACATTGCTTCTTTTTATGTCACTGCGGTTTCTTTAGCAGGGTTTTTCTTCAGCTCAGCCTTTTTCCCTTCTTAGGAGGCATCCTCAGCCTGAAATATTGATGGTACAAAATAGCAACTCTTCAGCAAGAAAACTGGATAACTAACACCTACCTTCAGGCTGTGTGTTGTACTCCCTTTTAGATGCTCTGTTGAGTATCAACTCCACAGTTTTTAACCCGGTGTCATCAAGTTTTTACCTCGTATTTTCCTTTTAGTATCTTTAACCTTGTATTAAATGACTGTGTGTAATGTTAAACACTTACCCTCAGAGAATAATCTGACCGTGTCTCTTGTCTTGAGCATTTTAGCGTCTTTAAGGTAATTGTTTGTTCGTGCCGCCTCACTTCCAGCACCAACAGCAGATACGCTACGCTGTCAGCGCCAAACTGCTAACAAAGCCAGCAGCTAGCAAGTGACTAATGTGGAGCATTTAGCATCTAAACAGCTAAACATGTCTGTCAGGGACTGTGGGAAAGCAAAATAAGGCTAAAATGAGAGTAAATATTAAACTTACATTTGCCAAACCGCCAGAAACACAATTCCAAGTGGATACTAATGATGGTGTGTGTCTGCTGGATGTTTATATGCTTGCTAACATGTTAGTCGTATCAGTGTTATGAGGCGACGCATGCCAGATGCTCAGTTTTCAGCTTGTTCTGCTGCCACCAAGTGGCCGTTTTTATTTCCGACTTTAAAGGTGCACCATGTCGTTAGTAGTAGTAGAAATTAAAATCAGAAGAGAAAAATCTAAATTATATTGTGATGACTGAATAAACAAGCTGTTCTCACAGGACAACACAATTTCATAATGTTTTGCTTTGTTTAAATTTTTTAGGTTCCTCCCAAGAAGCCACTTTCCTAACTTCAAACTATGTTTTGTGGGACCCTTTATTTTCTCCTCTTTGGACTGTTTGTTTACTTAGATATGGAAATATATTCATTAAAATATTATTAATTTTGTAAATATCACATTTCCGCATTTTAATTTATGTTCCAAAAAAACTACATAGTGCACCTTTAAGGTCGTTAAAACCACTCCACACATACCATACAGTGCATTTGCTTGACCCAGGTTCAGTTTGAAGGTACTGAGGTGGAAAGTGACAAGGCACGTACTCAAGTACTGCACTGTTTTTACTAGTTCCTTTACATATTAAACTTTTACACACAGCAAGATGTGATCATGATGCATCAATAAATGCACTGATTTGATGCTATAGGGTATAAAGTACCCTATAGCGTCTGAATAACATATTACATATTAAATAGAATTTATTTGATGTCGACCAGCAACAACAATAATGAACTCCTTTATACAGCACTCATAAGGATCCAGTAATATAATAATAGAAGGGCCAGGACTGGTGCCATTCTGCATGACATGTACTGTAACTTTTTATACTTTTCGTAGATTCTGTGGGTGATATGCTAGTTTTACTTTTAGTCACACTATGTCGTTTTGGGGAAGTGGTTTTAATCAGAAGAGAAAGATCTTCAAGGGCTATTTTTGTATGCAGAAACAACTAAATAAACCTTTATTAGGACTGAATAGAAAAACTGACCTTAAAGGACAACACAGTTTCATACTGGTTTACTTTGTTTATATTTGGGGGACCCTGCCACCCTTCCAGCTTCCAAACAGTGTTCTGTGGGAACTTAATTTCCTCTGAGAACAGCTTGTTTATTCAGTTATGGAAAAAACAATCATGGATCTTTATTGTTACACAGCCGCCATTGATGACAAAAATGATGCGATTCAAATTTGAAACACATAACTTCAGGCTAGTTGTTTCTAACATTTCAAAAAAAAGGAAATGTTTCCTGTTATGTCTTTAAAAGAGTGAAGTGTACAGGGGTATAAAATGGGAGTGTATTTAACTTGAGTAAACACACTCTGCTAATTCACACCACTGGATCTTCACACAGTCGCCCTGATATATTCAGTATCTTTGTCTGGAAGATGAAGTCCTGTGGGTTTGACCGTTCTGTGCTCACAATCTCCCTTACTGCCGCGTCCCTTCTCAACCAAATTAACAATTATTCTAAACAGTTATCGGAAATTGTATCATGCACCCGTCGAGCGGCCGTAGAAAGTCAAATGGGAAATTGGCCTCATTGCTCTTGCAGTGATGGCTGCTGGCGGCGTTAGAGCCATTTGTCTTCGCGTGGCCCCGAATTTTTCCTCGGCCTCGGCTTGTTTGGATGGGGGCCAGCGCCCTCGTAGAAAGCTGAGTGATTGGCTGGGGTAAACAGCCAAACTATTAGTCACGTCTGCCCCGTGACACACGTTAACCCCCGGAACTCCGTGCTAATGAGAGCGGCGTAATAAATTCCGTGTAGATGACAGAGGCAAGGTGTGCTTATTAAAGTGAAGAAATGAGCAGAGGCTTTGGTAATTAGATGTACAATCAAGGCCCGTAATGATCACCTCCCCCTCTTTGGCTAAATCAACAAATCACTTATATTTGGTCTACTGAAGCAGATGCAATATTGTCGATCATTACAGCAGAGTGACATTTTAAACTTTTCTTTTCGCGGTGTTGACCGCCATGGCAGAGCAATCCCAAAAGACAAGACGACGGCTCATGTTGTAATTTCATCTTTGGAAACAAAAAGGAATAGACGAGCTAAAGAGAGTCAATCCATTCGGCATGTACGCACTTCTTCTCTCCCCTGGATAAATATTCAGAGCTCGCTTATATTGTACCTGTGTCTGTGTGTGTGTGTGTGTGTGTGTGTGCAAAGGCCGTGGTGTACGAGCTTGTGGGGTCTCGGGGGAAATGGCCACAAAGGCTCTCATTTTAGGCAGTAAGCTAATTAAAGCGGTGGAGCAGATGGCGCAGACTCGGTCCGGACATAATGAGACGGTGAGTGGCGAGACGAACCGGACATGGCAGGACAGCTGTGCAGGGTTTTAGCGAGGTGACCGGCGTTCAGGCATCTCCCAGGAGTGAGAGGTGTGCTCCAGCCAGGAGGAGAAGGAACCACAACGACATGAAAACTTTCCAGCCAGCTTTTTAAGAAGCACCTGTGTCGTGCCGTGTTTACTTCCTCCAGGCTTGTGTTTTTTTTTGTTTTTTTTTTGCAGAACAACTTTTACTGGAAGTGAGAAACGCTGTGCAATTGCAGTGTTTTTAACCTTCTTTCTTCTCCTGTCCTCAATCATTCGATCTTGGCAGGTGGCTCTTGGTAAACACCAAATCCATAAACACCTGTTGCCAGAGCCTCTTCCTGTCTGCCAACTCTAACCAACCCTGCACCAACCGACACCCCCTCTCACCATCAGGCAAATACAAAAAAACAACCAAAAAAAACATCCACATCTGTGGAAATAAACAACTGTGGCATTAAAGTGGGCGTTTTTTTTTTTTCCTGGATGGAAGTCGAGCGGCGCACAACAATACAAACAGCTCAAATTCCTAGAGGTGCAGAGAGACTTTCTGGACGGCCTCGAAAGAGATGTTCGGCGCTCCTGTTGTGCCGCGTGCGAGGAAAAGGTCGAGACCGGCGGACGCCAGTGTTTCCGGGCGCGAGGGGGTGAAGTTTGAAGATGTCAGACTGTACCTGGTGGAGAGGAAAATGGGCCGCAGCAGGAGAAGCTTTCTGACCCAGCTGGCCAGGTCAAAAGGCTTTATTGTGGAGGATGTCCTCAGGTTGGGAAAAACGCTTGCCATTTTGTTTTTTTCACTGACTGAATGAGACTCTGTGCTTGAGAGCCTTTTCAGAAGCGAATGAGAAGCATAGAGGGGTGTGAGACTCTGCTCTGGGTTTTCTGTTTCTTGCTTTGACCTTGTGGTTGGCCTCTGAAGGCCTTTACTGTAAGACTGGTGAAATGGAAGGTCACAGTGCTAATTAGAGGCCTGTTTGAGCACGGCTGTCCTGTCTAGAAACCAGGCCGATAAATACAAAATGAAGAATTATTTGCAGGCTTAAAGGGGCACTGTGGAGGTTAGGAGAAGAAATTAAAACTCGGAATTTTAATATTTACAATATTAATGAGGTAATAAAACAAACTCAGAAATAAAAATTTTTCCCCTACAAGTTAAATAAAGATGCTATTCTCAGAGGAAAGTAAGGATAGAACACTGTTTCAAGCCAGGAAGGTGGCAGGGTCCGCCACATATAACCAAAGTAAAACAGTATGAAATTGTGTTGTCCTTAAAAAGTGTTCTATGTAGATTTAGGAAATAATCTTTGATGGGAAGAGAAAGACCTTCGTTGACTGATTTTTTTACGGCCTTGAATTTGAAACTGAGCCTATTTAACCTTTCCTCTGAAAAACAAAAGGAAACAAAAAACTCCCCCAAAAAACAAAACATCATGCCTTTTTAAGGCGTTATGGTCCAGTTTCCTAATTAGAGCGCCTCTATTGTCTCATGAATACTTACCAAGATAGGGTTAGGGCATCCGTCCTGTCTCTGCAACACCTTAGAGGATTTTCCCAGGGCAACTCACAGATCCTATGTTAATACGTTTAGGAAAGGGGAAGGAATCGGCTCACCCAGCTCCCTCTTGTTGATAATAAGAGAAGTAAAAACACTTGGAGAAAGGTAACAGAGCAAACACAAACTTTTTTTAATGAGTTTTCCAAAAAGTTTTTTTTTCGGTTGAATCGCACTTAAGGAGAGACATTTTTTCTGAGCTTTCTTGCCACAGTGACTCATCTTTTGTGCGCTGATTACACGAGTAGCGTGTCTTCTTCATTTTTCTCTGCCTCTAATTAAAACTATCCTTTAAACCCCAAGCTGTGAACACAGCAGAAGCCCGCCGCTTGACACCGCTTCAGAGTCAACTTCCTTTGAGTCTTGTGATACCGTTGACGCAACCTCCCATTTTAAAAAGTTTTTTTGGGGGGCTGAGCTCAAACTCAGACTTGGTGCTCCTCTTGTGAGAAGGTGCATGTGTGTGTGTGTGTGTGTGTGTGTGTGTGTGTGTGTGTGATTCTCTGCTTCTATCATTGAAAGAATACATTTCACTTTTAGAAATCCACAGTAAGAGGAGTTGCTCCAAATTAAAGTTCCCTTTAGGTAAAAAAGAAATGGTTGTGGTAAGCATGCAATTTAGTTCTGCCAGGGGTCCTCACAGGTATGGCGTAATCAACATGTGTGTGTGTCAGTGCTCAGATGCGCGTCTGAGTGTGTGCGCCAGCCGTGCGCCAGCTTGGCCATGGCAGCATTCCCAGAAACACAGCTTGAGCGCTCCTACGGTTACACTTGGCTTGATACAATTGTTTGAAACCAACGACAGGAAGTAGAGCGTGCCCGCCTCAAACTGACATTAATTCTGCAAGCCGACAAAACTGGTATCAGCTGCAGTTTGATAGCAACACCTCCCGTATCAAGTCCTCCACAAGTTACAGGCACGCTGCCTTGAGCATATGTTCAGACAAACTGTGTGGATTCCTCTGTGCATTAAGAAAATGTGCTCACACACGCACACACCTACACACACACACACACCTACACACACACACACACACACACACGCACACCAGTCTCCTCTTGTCCTAATTTCAAGTCTGAGGCCCGAGAACGTGGATCCAGGTATCGACGTGTTTGTCCTGGCTGATTGATGAGCTGCAATAAATGCTCTTTCACGAATGACCGAGGCGAAGCGAAGCTGGATACTCGACAGACGTTCCCTCAGGATCCAGAGGTGTCTTCTTAGTTTCACCCAGTGTTGGCAAAAGAAGGACGGTTAGCTCGCCTGCGAGCTCTTGTGACGTAAGCATTTCGGAGGTGACTTAGGGACCATCAATAAATTGCAGTTTTATTATGATGAAAAAAGTATAATAACAATAATAATTTGCGCCTTAATATAATAATAGTTAGATGGCTAGCATGTATAGCAATGCAATCCTCAAAATAACGATAAATGCTGGACTCTTTCTTAAGTTAGGCTTGCTAAGACAACAATAGAGTGCTGCAGGGGTGACGTACATTTGTAGGCCCAGAAGTTAGGATCGCCCTGGTTCCCTCGACACAAAGCGTACAGGATTTTTCCTATTGGATTTTGGATTATTGCAGAAAATAAGCTCTGTGGCAAACACAGCTTTATGATTTACTATGAGTTGATCAATTTATAAGTCGTAAAGTTAGTGTTGCAACTAAAGTAGGCTTGTAAAGACTTGTATGTAGACGAGTCTCTGTCATTGGCATGATGGTGTTTAATGACGCTGAAACCTTCTCTAGTCTCGTTTAGCCTCTTGTATCAGCAGCCACCTTTTTAAGTGATGTAAACTTTTTTAATCAAAAAGTGGTATATTAGTTGACATATTTTATGTTGTAGAATACAACCAGAAAATCCCATAATGTCATGTTCCTCACGGTCCCGACATTTATCAGAAAACCCATTATTAAAACTCATTGACTTTCGAGATGAGGGAACAGGATGCTAACTTATCCCTGGGTTTAAGGACTCATTCTAGTAAGCTGGAGATGTTAATGTTTCATAGTCTGTGTTAGATAATCCATTCCTAAAATGCCTGCCTTTGCATCTTTAGTTTCAGAATTGCTAAAAACAACAGATTATCACAGCTCCATGCAACATGCGGAGAAATCCAAAGCTTGACTGGCGGATCTCGCCAAATGAAGCTGTGACTGGACAAACCTCGTTTGGCGAATGGCCACCTCCTCGTGTTTTTTGTCTGTGATGTGACGTCTTGGTTAATTAGGCATGGCAGCAGCTCTTCTTGAGCGGAGTTTAATACTATTATAATGGAATTGAATTTAGATTTATTATGATTAATTCACTACTTACAATAATCATGCATGTCTCAGTGTGAATGCTGCAAAAAGGAAAACAGATGAAACCTTGCAATGATCTGATGTGGACATACTGTTTCTTTGATCCGCAGGTTGGCTTCACTGGGATGAGTAAGAGGGTAGCTGCTGACATGATCAGGGTCAGAGAGACGGCTCGAGAGAGTTCTCCATATCAAAGCTCATTGACTTTAGCCTGTCCTTGTGTCTGGGCTCAGTCCCACTGATTCTGCGGAGTCAAATCTGTTGCCGTGCTCGTATTCGCGCTCATTTGCATGTCGATCTGCTGTTTTACATTCTGCGCGGCTACGCATGAGATAAGGATCCAAATTCGGGGCCTGGATTAGATCAAGGTAAACAGGGGAGAGTGTTTTTTCTCTATGATCTTCAAACTCCAATGTAGCAACTCAACCCCCTGCGATTTTTGAGGGAAATCAACCCGAGAGCCAAATCTCTATTACAGCGGTTAGACAACTGTTCACGGCCGGTGAGTTTAAGCTTTTTGGAGATAATAGCTGTGTCCCTGAGATACCTCACACGCTTCTCTTTGTACAAGTCGGTGGGCTCGGAAGGATCCTTCTTTTTTTCAGCGCGGACCATCGGTGGCCAGACTGGTATACCGAGCAGATAGAGGATTAGTTTCGCCAGTGATTTGGCCAATTAGGCCTCAGCCTGAGCTCTGCTGGGACATGTCTTAAGGAGTCTTTCCACTGATTTACACACGCCAGGAGAGAGGAAGAGGAGGAGCATGCTGAGGGTAATTATGCACGGCTGAACGCCCTGATTGGGTATGGTAGTTAGACTCCGTGGCAGGAAGCAGAGGGGCGAAGGCCGTGATAAAAAGTCTGTTGAGAAAGTCTCGGTGGAGCTCTAGGAGGCACCGGTTGAATGAGTTCGGTTATCAAATAGTGGAGGGAGGCACCGAGGGGTCTGAGCTGATTGTTGTTCACCCAGTGTTGATCCCCAAACAGCACGAACAAGACCATGACTCTGAGATCTGAGCTGCATTTCAAAAGCTTCACTTGAGCCTCCTGCACTCTCTGAAGGCTGCTGAGACCGAGACGGGAAAGTTATTTCTGTGAAGTCAAGCAGTGAAGAAACTCTTTCAATCAAACAATTCAAGGTGTCTTGGAATCCTACTAACCCATAACCCCGAGGCTGACGTGACTGTTTGAGTATGAAAGTGGTCGCACATCTATTGTTATGAATTATCATCTAGCTCTGCAGCTCCACAGCGCTTTTTAGGGTCTTTCAGCTTGTGGTTTTAGATTCCAAACCCCCAAGTTCGCTGTTTTAATCTTTTTAAACTGCAGGTGGTGGTTTTTGTGACGAGCTGATTCTATGCTAGCTGCTGAGCACCTATTAGAAGGCGAATAGCTGGTAAACACAAAAGGAGCATTTAGCCGCTCCAGAGCCAGAAATTCTCCTCAAAAGGTGGTGGAGACCAAAGCAGAGCTTAAAGAGAATATTTGACTTGGTCAGAAAAACCTGACTCCAAATTAGAGTATTTATTAAAATTAAAATGCTTTTTAAAAAGAAAAATCAGAGTAGTCTGGTGGATTCGAAAGGAGACTACAGGCTTATATAACAGCTTTAGCCTCCTGTTGGCAAACCCCTAATATTTATCAATCTGTCTGTGCAGGGAGCAATCAGGCCTACTCATCCCAAATCACCACTGCCACATTATCTTTATAGTTTTGTTATATGCTATCAAAAACAGACCCAATTGGAAGACACCAGTACCGGCGGGAAGATGTAACAAAATGAAAGCTTCATTAACCTAAAGCTGAATCCACAAAAATTGAAAGTTGGGCAGCAAAACCGACAAAAACAGGTCAGGGCTAATGCACAGAGAAATACAAAACTAAATGAGGTACAAACCAGGATGAAACGTAGGGATCCAAGGCAGGAATGCAGAAAACACATGGAGCAAACACAGTGACAGAGACAAAGTGTGGGAAAAAAGACAAAGACAGGAAGTGGAAAGTCACAAGACACACGTGAGGATGAACCCTATAATACCCGCAAACCGTGACTTTTTGTGCCCTTTGTCATGTAACACAGGGTGATGACAAACAATCAACAGGTCCACCTTTGTTATCAGCTCTGATGTGACACTCATTTCAAACAGCATGATTTGTTAATACCTTCATTTGTGCGACTGGTGCTGACAGCTGTTTTCTCTGTCCTCTGCAGCGATGACATCACTCATGTGGTTTCAGAGGACAACCAGGCTTCGTCCCTGTGGAAGTGGCTGAGGGAGCGCGCCTTAAAGAATCTGCCCGACATGCACGTGTTGGACATCGGCTGGTTCACCGACAGCATGAGGGAGGGGAGACCTGTTGCTGTGGAGACTAGACACCTCATTCAGGTATGTCTGTCTCACAAGCCAGACATTTTTAAATTTTTTTTACTGTAGGTAGATATAAGATATGTAGGGTAAGCACTAGATGGCACTACGAACCAAACAGGAGGCTTTACATTGAGTGTGGTGTCACAAATAAAAATGACATGCACATGCAGCATTTGAGGAAACACAATGATTTAATACTCCTTGGTGCAGGAAATGCATATCCTCTCCCCCTGAATCTATAATGCCACCCCTCCCCTCCCCCCGACAGGGAGCTCTTACAGAGAGGACACATCTAACTTCCCCTCAGCCTCTGCTCGTATTCCCACACGTCACCTCGCTGATAGCAACAGAAACATCCCCCCATATTGTGTGGGAGTGTCAAATGAACCCATCAGCTGGACTGCGGCGCTAAGAGCAGCCCACAAACTGGAACGCACACATGGAAACACACATATTTCCCCTATGAGGGGCTTGGCAGCATATGGATCTAACATAAAGAAATGTGTTGTGTCCTGTTCATTCCACATTGGAAGAGTGGAATAAACCACTCGTGAAGTCACGTTTTCGCCAGGCTCCATCTCAGTTTCCCCTCCCAACGACCTGTGACGGCGTCAACGGTCACGCTGACATTCGCCTCGTTTGTGCCTACATGTGAATTATGCCCCCCCCTCCCTCGATAAAACAAAAAAAAAAGCTTTTGTCTCATTCTGGCATTGATTCCGCACGGCCACGTGAGTGTGGCACGTCAGCTTCTAGTCGGCTGCATCATTAAGTGACAGGGCTAATGATGCCACGCTGACATTTATTGACCCGTCTCCCCAGGTAACCACGAGCCCACTTCTCTTCTTGTTTGGCGACGCAGTCCCTCTCTGAAGCGAACGAGGTAACGCGCGGTGGCATTTTATGCGTTCGTCGCTTCCAGTAGATTGTTTTTATGAGTCATAAATCCATTTAAGGAGCTACCATGTAGGGATAAAATATTCCCCAAACAGGCTACTTCTTGGGCACATTTGCCTGCGGCTCTTTCTTGATAGTCTGGAAATGCAATGTGTTTTACTATCATAAATATTCTACAGCGGGCCAGGGAGGAATTTTAAGCGCTAAACCCATTGAAATGTAATATTTGTATTTATAATGTGACATTACTTGCTGGCTTGCAGAGAGGCTGTTTAGCCTATTTAAGTGGAGAGGTGGTGAGATGTGAGAGTACGCTGCTTGAAAGGGAAGGAAAAAAACGGAGATGATTGCCAGAGATTCTGTTCCTGGCTCGTGAACATGTGTCTGCCTTCACTCTTCTGAGGAAGAACAGGTGGGCCGGGCGTCGGAGGAGGAATATTTGTGGGTTAGTGTGTAGGTGCGTGGGTTGCAGGGGGCAGGCGACGTCCTTTAAGAGGCGGCACCTGCGTGACCTTTGTCCCGCTCAGCGGCCCGAGAGGATTTCACTAACCCACCTGAGTGCGCTTCTCCGCCTGCGTGACAGGCATTAACATTGAGGCGCAAAGAGGCCTGGAGTGGGCGAGGTCCTGCTTCCTGTGGCTTTTCCATCTCAGCAGATGGTACGTGGTGGAATAAAGCTGCACACATTAGCTTAGTTACATCTAAGCCCGTACAGTAAAGGTGGAGAGGACACTGGAGAGAAGGCCAGGAGGGGATACGCTGCCTGTGAGATCAGTCTGAGAGCTTTAACTTCTCACTGAGTTATAGGCCTGTATAATAACCGAGCCCAGATGGGGAAAACCAACCTCTGCATGCTGATGCACAGACGCTCGTCTCCACGGACCCACAATCCCATATTGGATTAAACAAACCGCAGCTGAGGTGGAAAAGTGATGGAGAACCCCCCTGTTGTATTTCGAGGGAGAGCAGTTAGGGGGAGTTTTTCTACGACAGTTTTACTTTTGATTGGCAGAAAAATTGTGCCGTGAAATATATTCAAAGTTATTCAATTTTTTTTTTTTTTTTTGCCTTGAGAACAGGAAAAGGCTCCTGGCAGAGAATAAATGATGAACATTTTTTGAATCCCTTACTGATTGATTCGGCCCAGCAGTGTGAGAGGTACCAGCTCTTTTTCATTATCTTTTTGAGACACCCCTGTTCCGTCTGCAGCATCTGCCCCAGTCAACACCGCACGCTGACAATCTCACCCATCTTCCTCTCCCTCTCTGTATCAGTCTCCCGCCCAATCCATTGGTAATTTTATGGACACAATGTTCCCTTTTGTGATGTCTAATTGTCGGCAAGAATATTAATATTACATTGGTAATCCTTTTGACACATATATTACAAATGGGGTACCGTTCCTTCATAGAATGAAAAGGCAATTTACAGGAGGCAAATTGGATGATGGCAAGCAGATTTGTAATGCCACGGGTTAGGTAGCGTAATGGATTTGGATGCCACCAGACTGTGAGATGAGTGTCATTAGCCTGTTGCCCTGGAGACACACAGTCATAAAAATAACTTCTCCGAGGCAAATGGCTACATTTTTATGTAATTCAATTTGAACTCCCGGCTCTGTGCTTGTCAGGGATAGCCTTACACACATTTACACATTGAGCTGGTCAACAGTTTGCAAGAGCTCAGAAATGAAGATGATATTATGACTGTGTGTGTGTGTGTGTGTGTGTGTGTGTGTTGTCACTTGTCCCTGGTTATTTCTGTGCACAGGAGACGGTGCCCACATCGCCAGAAGGTTCTACACCCACTGCCCGGGCCGTCGTTTCTCAATACGCCTGCCAGAGACGGACAACCACAGAAAACAATAACAAGATTTTCACAGTAAGACACAGTTACTTAACACCATTCTGGACACTGAGGCTGCCGCTCTGACTGACTTTTGCAGTGTAGAAAGCCGCCTAATCTGTTCCGCTCTAATTGGACGGCTGGCTTGCTTCACTCACCGGTGCGCCGACACAACTCCCTCCCAAAATACATTAACCTGCAAATGAGCAGCATCTGCAGCTGCCGCACGCTGGAGGTGCAACAGCTGACATGCCCGCGATCCCTGGCACGGGGGGCTGGCACGGACACGCCCTGAGGCGCCGCCGCGCTACGCCAAGATGGGCGACGGACGTGACACTCCTCTCAAGCGATGATGGATCTGTACCTCCGCCATCTGGTGGGCAGTGCTGGTGGGAGGGCTGAGGAAGGGACTCGCAGGTTCCCACACAGAAGGGGGAAGTGGTTCATCGGCTGATTGGCTCAGAGGTTGATGAAATTGAGGGAAAGGGGAAATGATGCATTGACATAATGGCAGTGAAGCTGCAGGTGCAGAGTGAGAGAGCAGTCACGGAAGAGAAACAAGGTAGTGTCTACTTGCAGTCTATATGTAACCAAACAAACTATAATCCACTGTGCAAAAAAGGGTATGAATAGTAGTAAACTACAATAATTTAACATTTTTGATAATTGGTTAATTATTAAGAGCACTAATGAAGCAATTATCTCAAACTGTGGCTATTTTCAGCTTCATAAATTGCATCAGTTCTCTCTTTTTTCCTCTTCTTGGATATTGAACACCCCCCCGGCATTAAGTCATAACAACAGCAAGATCATTTCAGCTCATTCAGACTTCAGGCAAATCAGATTTGTTCCTCAAATCAGATCTTTAAGGCATTTATCTGTCCGCGCCGTTGTTTGCCAGTGATCAGATCAGATCAATGATCAGTTTTGTGCTCAGTCGTCGCCAACCAACCAATCTCGACGGTTCGCTCTGGTAAAGACACAGGCGTCGATCACGCCACACACTTTCCAACGCGAAAGCATGAGAAACAATCATGCTCTTGTGAAGCGCACGATGCATTTCAGCCTGACTGTGCACAGACTGTTGTTCTTTGTGTTGTCGTCCATACTGCTCTGCTAGTAGCAGCATGGATTCTTCGTCTTGACTGACCACTAGTGATCGCATCTCACTTCCCCGCTGTGTACGCATATAAACACGTACATCTCTGGGACAAGAGGGCCCGATTCTTTTTCCTCAGAGAAATAATATTCGCCGAGTTCACTAGAAATCCCATATAGTTAGGAATTTGTCATAGAAAGCGTTCTACAAAGTTTCTCTTAACTCAACAACTCACAAAATTGGGTGATTTCATAAGGGAGTCTGGGAATTTTTTGTCCCGCCTCATCTCATAGCTGTCGGTGACTCTAGTTGCGGTGGCTGCTTTAACCTTCAAGTTAGCCTGTAGTGCAGGACATTCTCAAATTTTAAATCAATGACAATTAATCATTACATAGAAGTTATCCTGGCCATTTAAATGAATACAAAAACATGACTGTTACGCACCATTTACAGTGACGTCACTATAGACGGACTGCTCAGTACCTGAAACTGTGAATGAATTCCCACGTTCCTCTTTTCAAACCAGATATGAGCGGCCGGCGTTTACAGACTGAGACGCATCTGCCTGAATGAACTGACAAAGATGGACAGAGGTGAAGTAAATAGGTCAATCAAAACAGATGAGAAGAAACACAAAGACAGGAAATGGAAAGTAAAATGTTACACACGAAAAAATGAATCATGACACAGACTTCCTAAAGTCAATATGGATGAAGCCAAACAAAGGATTTTAAAGCTGGCAGTCTGATCATAGCCTTGCCTTTTCCTCTGAGAGGCAACAACACAGGACAAAGTGTGAGTTTATTCATTAATTTAGTCTCTAATGGAGACGTGACAGCAGACAGAAACGGTGCCAGGCTGCCAGCCTGACTGGATCACCAGTCAGCCTTCATTTTCCCAGGAGATTCTGTGCCCAGTGGCAGACGCACTGACACAGTTAAAGTGACGTTTAATGGACTGTTAGCTGGAAGAAAAACAGTCAATATGAAGACACTGCTTTGTGCTCTCAGAAATAATGTAAATTATGATGGACATTATAACAATTAATCTAGAAAACAACTAATCATGAAATAATTGGATCATCATCTAATAAAAATAGTAATTGTGTGTGAGTTTAATCACGCTGCTGGGACCTGATGAAACCATCTCTGAGTATATGCAGAGACACATCCATACTGATGCACCCGCTCTCATTTTGCTTTTCGTGCTCCCTCTCAGAGGCTCCGTCTCGATGCCATATTTGGCACAGAATATGAAATCAGAGTTCTGAGATATGCACACCGTGAAGTGACTGGCAAACCTATGTGTGTTTGTGTGGGAGTGTGGAGACCAGCTGATGAGTTTGTGTAAGACCTATTAAGCACAGCTTACCGAGGGCCTGCTAGGCATCTGTTTCATAATGACTTTTTACCTCCCAGTGACAGCAAATGTACATAATAGATGCCCACACGTGTACCGAAACCCACCCACATGTGCCCGCATGTGCGCTGTCCACGCGGGCGCACGCGTAGAGATGCGCGCACCCACGCCCGCCTCACCTGGGGAGGACGGCTGTTCAATTTCTCATCCCCCCGTTTCTTTCCACAGCATTAGATCCATAATTAGCAATCCCACTCAATTTCCCTATCCCCATGATTAACTCATTATCCCCACATAAAGCCACATCAAAGAAGACTTTCTGATTAGAGAGAAAGGTTGTTGTCGACGTGAGCTTGAGCCACAGGTGAAAAACACTCCACAGAGGCAGATACAATGCAATTACCTGAAATGAATTTACAAAAAAAAGGAGTTGCCCTGTCTTTTGACTTCAAATCAATCCTCTCTTTTTTTTTAAATGTGCAACAAACCACTCGACACAGGATGTGATCTTCGTATACAATATAGTGCAATGCAGCTAATGAGGGCAAGCTATTGATCCACAATGGTAAAGCTATCCTTGATCTCCTGCTGTCTGCTTGATTGCAAGGCGCAGTAATGATGTGCTGCTGGTGAATACATGTCTAATGAAAAGTCTTTGAGGGAACTGAGATACATTAAAAATGTGTTTATAACTGTGATGTCTGTCTTTATCCTGAAGCTATTATTGTGGGTATGTGCTGCTAATTATATCTCCTTCATTTCACTGCTAAATGTGAACAAAGAGGTTTTTCTTTTGATTGAAAACTGTAGAGCAAATGTGCTGCTTCTCAGTTATAGATATGTTCGTAACTCAGATTCAAACGTCTTATTTCTAACACTCAGCCATTAAATGTGGATTTCTATTTAGTGCACATTCTACACATTCTGCACATTCTATTGCACTCATGTTACCACAGCGCTGTTGCCCCCTCAAGTGGTTGCCAATTTGTGCACTAGCCAACATTGCTACTTAGCAAACATAAATATTGCTCATGCTATATTATGTTAAGGTTGCTAATGCTAATGTTGCTTTATGCTAGCTAGCTAATGTTACTGCAGTAGAGTATACAGGGAACATAATCAACGACAGCCTCAACCAGTTTGTGGAGTTATCTTGCTAATGCTAGATAACATGAACCTTGCTTATGCTAAGTTGCTAATGCTTGCTGGCAAATGTTCTAGTATATTATACTGGGAAAATACTTTGGGTTGGAAGCAGTCTTTTTTAGTTTTTTTCCACAAACTGGCAACTACCGAGATGCTGACGAAACACTGATACCATGGGACACTTATGCTTATGTTGCTAATGCTACCTGGCTAACGTTCCAGCAGTGCAGCATGTTTCTTCCACAAACTGGCAACAACCTAGACTCCTGATTCTGACAAAACACGGATACCACGTGATGCCAATGCAGTTAAACTATTAGCTCACAAACCTTGGTGGAAGCCGGAACCAACTGTGAGAATTCTAACACCGACATTTTTAAATTATTGATTTACAATCATAGTAACCTTTTAAGTAAAAGGGATCCATCCTCCAAGTTCTCTGGATGTATTATGATTTTTTGAAAGGATTTGTCGACATGAAAATGTTAACAATATGACCTTTAACACTGCAGTTACACTGCATTTGACATTGATTAGTTGATGTCCTTGCCGTCCAGTCATGTAGACTCTGTCAAAGTGTTGGAAAGTGGCCAGATACAGATTACTGTTGCTTCTTCATTCATGAAGTCAATAACATGTGCTGAAAGGTTCTCACTCATTGGCAAACCAGACGAGTGCTGTCAGCGGCTCTGGCTGCTAATCTATAGCAAACATACAGTAGTAGACTATAGTACAGTATGTGGCCAAATATCTCTTTGTTACATGCACCTCTGTGTCATGGAAAGCCTTGGCTAGCTGTCACCTAGCAACCGGCATCTTATGAGTGTGTCTTCAAATTGACATCCTGGGATGTTTTTATTTTTTATTCTTCGTACTACTTCAACTGCTCCTGTTGCCAATTTCCACTTTTGAGTAACCCAGTGTAGTACAAAGAATGACAAGGTCAACAAGTAAAGGAGATGGACAGGTGAAACACAGGACTTCTGTCCAGGGAATCGCTGTTCAATCAAAAGTCAATGATCTTTTCCTAAACCTAACAAACCATGATATGTGTGGAAGGCAAAAAGGCCCAAAGGCAGACTTTTACCACAGACGCTTAAAGCTACCTTGTGTATCTGTGTGCGATGCCAAGTGGTGTAACAAAGCCCTTTAGTATCAGTATTTGATGACCTGTAGCTTTAAAGCTTCCACCAGTAGAATGTTAGACGTGAGGCCTTCGTTGATGCCCTGATTCCCCTAGAGGCAGTATTTGATGTCGCTGATGCAGACTGCAAATCTACATAACTTTCCCAACAGGGGACCATAAACTGTCTCGGACAGCCATTTGTAAGAGGACAATTATTCTTCGTATGGTAAGGGCTGCATTTATCAGGAGCAAAAACAGCCCAGTTGGTTAGATTGGAATTTCTTGGCTCAAATTAAATGAGGCTCGATTGATTAATGTTCTGCAGTGACGGTGACTGTCCTGTTGCTCCCGTTGGCCAGCTGGGAGATATAATGTCGGCAGCTAGTTTACGACGTTCAGCAAGCTCTTTTCACGTTTTTTTTTTGTCTAATAAACACATAAATAACTCAAATGGAACAGTCACATAAAACCCAAGCAAAATAGCAGTTCAGGTCAGAAAAGGCTACCTGGTACAACAGTTAGCCTACACCTGACTGCTGTAGGCGTGTCACTGCTATCAGGCTTGCATGTTAGTGCTGGGAAATTTTGGCTGCACTTTCACGCTAATAGCTTTAGCAATACGTCTGCCTTGCCGCGTGGAAGACTCCAGCCATGCTCACTGAGTGCACAGGCAGACGCGTAGTCTGTCCGATGGTTTCATACCGACTGAAGGAACAATTTGACCAACTCAAATATTTACATTTTCCACAACTGAACAAACAAGCTGTTCACTGAGGAAAATAAGGATAGAACACCGTTTGAAACTAGGAAGGTGGCAGGATCCGCCACATGTCAACAGTAAGTAAAACAGTGTGAGATTGTGTTGTTCTTTAGGATCAGTTTGTTTATTCAATCATGAAAATGATGACAGCTTGTTTATTGTATTTGTTTAGGCACGAAAAAGAGCCTCTGATTAAAATGTCTTCCCTACCATGAGGTGATTCGCTAGCGCTTACTAATTAAAACCCATTGTATGTTTGTTAAGGTCACTGCCCCTGGCCACAAAATGTATTCCACCAACCAAACAAATACGCATTGTGAGTCAAACACCCAGAGACTTTAATAGTGTATTATTGTACGTGTGCACTGATGTGATCGTCACGGCGCATGCTGTTTGTGCACAGGGGCGTAGAAGGATCCATTAGACAGACAGAGGGAGAGTCAGAGGAAACAACCTGCAGTGTTTTTCGGGATGCAGGGGGAGGAGAGAGGAGCATCCGGGGCCAGCAGGGTGTGCTGCTGCAGGAGGAGGAAGTAGGTGTTGCAGAGAGGTGTCAGGATCAGGAAGAGGGGATGTGCATCATCTCGCGAACAGCACCCCAGTGAGGTGTCAATCACACACTGGCAGCAATCGGCCCTTCATTCCACAGCCATGCACTATTGATTTATTTATCCCTGCTCCCTCTTTATCCCTCACCATCTCACACTCTTTCACTCCCGTAGCACTTCCCCCTGCCCTTTTGTTATGTCTAACAACACCCCATTCGTACTTCTTGTTGTCTCCTGCTGTCTCGCTCTTGCTGTGAATTGGAAATGCACACTGTCTTTGCGCATGTACACACAAGTCAAGCCCTACACCCTGTTTTTTTTTTTTTTTTATCATCTGCATAGCCATGAGTCTTCTGCTGTCATCATTTTACCATAAACCTGATGTATGCCGACACAAAAATTGACATTTGTGTCTGGGCTGATTGACGTGCAGCATCGAATGGCTTCTCTCGGATGGCAAGCGCACGAGCCAAAATGTACGAGCACACGCAGTTTGGGAGACTAATGAGAGGAGGCAAAGAAAGAGTTAGCGAGGGGCGGAGGCGCAGAGAGAGAGGGCTAAACGATGTGAATTTGTCTCCCTTCAGCACGAGGCCTCCAATGCATTGATAGGAGGAACGCCACGGATGAGGAGATGGTTGGAGGGGGGTACGGGGGCACTGAACCTTAAACGCATCAGATTGATTCCCTCCAGCCCTCAGTGGTGTTAGCATTCACAACTTAAAGAGCGAACAAACAGAAAGCCATGAGGATCAGAATGCTTGCTCAGCACTTGTTTGGAGGGTTTTTTAAATACTTACCTACATGACAACATCAACGCACTTCATATCAAAATGTCCTCGACTTTACTGTGAAGGAATTCGTAGAAACGAAAGTTAAACTTCTTTTTGTCATCAGAGATACTCCTTAATATTGCATGAAGGAAAAAAAAAACTCCAGATTTATGTCCACTATTTATTCATTAGATGTGGGATGAATAAAATCCATCTCCTGACTATTAATCGTGTTAAAACTCTTCTCAGTGGGTTCCCTGACCTCCTTTCATGGTTTCTTTTTGCGCATGCAGAGAGGCGGGCTGCTGTGCGAACACGACTCGCAGGCATGTCCGTGATATCCAGTGGCGGGGGGTAAATCGGCGTGCTATATCAACGTCCCCGCGCACCAAGTCCCCCTACCAGCCTTAACTCTTCATTAATTAGATAAACGAATATACTGGGTGTTTTTTTTTTTCTTTTTCTTTCTTTTTCTTTTTTCCGAAGCCCGCAGCGCTGACTCCGTGCAGCTGCTAAGACAACATGACAGTTGACAGACTGGCTGCAGAGAGTGTGTGTCGGTGTGTAAGATCGTAAAATCCAGTTTTTCCTGCGGGTGAGATAATTATAATTTTGGTGGCCATTATTTCACTTCTCTGGCATCAAGAAAATATCTCCCGATTCAAAGAAATGCACCATCATTTTGCACCATTTTGTATAGTCTGTTTTTTTTTTCATAGTCTAACTTGTGTGTGCTATTAGTATTGTGTGACGCTGGGAGCCAGAACAAGTAAAGCCAGAATGCATCTGGACAAACTACATGTTATACACGCTGCACACTGAACGCTCACACAACACAACACAAGCGTGCCCTATTGCCTATCCAATTACAAGCTTGCTTCTCCTATTTGTCGCATGCTGAGAGGAGAGTCCAGCTGCATGTGTGTGTTTGTGTGCCTGAGCATGTGTTGTGTGTGTGTGCGTGTGTGTGTGTGTGTGTTTGTGCTTGCTGGGATATAAAGAGTCGTTCCCTTTCCATGTGCTCCAGTAAACGGGTCAGTGCGTCTCCTGGGCGAGCCGGACTAAAGTCTGCTGCTCACTGACCTGAGGCTGCATGTCTACACAGGACAGCGGGGGGT
Organism: Diplodus sargus; assembly: GCA_903131615.1. Taxonomy (NCBI): domain Eukaryota; kingdom Metazoa; phylum Chordata; class Actinopteri; order Spariformes; family Sparidae; genus Diplodus; species Diplodus sargus. Next base: position 442,576 of record CAEMYA010002116.1, read on the forward strand.
GCACTGACCTCGGATCGCGGCTTGGCTAGAGGAGAGGAGAGGAAGGCATAAATACAGCCGAGTCCGTCCCGAGCTCACGCTGGGCTGCGTCAAGTCCAGGTCCTGGATTTAGAATGCTTCAGCGCGAGTCCCTGTAGTGGATTTTTAGTGTTTGTCCTTCAGGCACTGCGCACCGTGACATGTATGGTATTTCACTGATTCGTATTTTCTATTACTGTCTTCCTTGTAAACATAACTAATTCATGCACTACATAAAGGGCAGAGTAGCAGCATGCAAGAGTTAGCATAATGTGAAACGCTGACCCGAATGCCATCAGTTGTTACCTTGGCTCCCTGTGATAGCTAAGCTTTTAGACAAGGTATTACATGCTCAGTTGCCTGTTTTGTTAGAGCCTCACTAAGATATATCCAAAGATATATCAGTGTCTGGATATACCCCCTCTACACCTTTTCTACTCCAGAATTAGAACGCACAGTTTGTGTAATTTCTGCTGCTACCTAAGGCCTCTTAATCAGAACAAATCAGAAGCCGAACACCAGTGATGAAAATCTATCCGCATAGCCCAGGTAGAAATGTTCCCAGACAAGGTGTGAGGACCAGGTTGATTTTTTATTCATCATGTTTATTCTTGTTTGTCTGTTGTCATCATCCTGTTTTCGTCTGCGCCCCTGGCGTTCCTGGTTTGCTCCTCGTAGGTTACTGGTTTGTCTTCAGTTTTTGTATCATTTTGGTATTTTCCTCTGCCTGTCTTCTGTTGTTTTTGTCGCCTGCATTTTATTGTTTGCACTTTTGCATTTTGGATTATGGATTGGAGAACGAGCTCAGTAAGGCTCGCTTATTGTTATACCGCCTGCCTGTCTGCATTTGGGTTCTACTTTTGAAACGTGATAGAGGTGTCCTCATTTCCAGTAAAATATAATTAATTTTGTTTAGTCGCCACCAACACGGCTGGAAATATCTCGACACCTTTTTTCAGTTTTGTTGCCGGGCAAATCCAGGAATCCGCCATCACTCAGTTGCAGATTGCAGTTTTAGAAAGTTGGATTGGTGAATGGTGGATGTGCCCTTTCCATTTGATATCCAATGAGTGAATGACGTCAATACCGGACCCAAGACCGAGATAGGATCGGATCGGAGGGGGGCCCATCTTTACTACAAGCAAGGCTTCTTACAAGTGTTGAAACGCTGTGGTCCCTCATCAAAAATATCCGGTGGTTTAGCACTTACAAAAGCTGACACACAGACCCAACCTGCTGCCAGTGGCCTGGCACCCTCGTCCTGTGTACCGCCACCATTATGGTACACAGCCGTACATGACCCATAAGTACGGACGTAACTTTGGTTTGCAGTATTGACAATTTATCCTGGCGACCAGATTGGATACGAACCTTTATCTTGAATAACATTGCCGATTTTTATAAGTACACAACTTGTCTTGTCTTTATTGAAGGCTTGACTGCGACAATTTATGCAATCATGCCTCCTCATGCAGTGACCGACCAACTGAGCTGAGAAAGTCTGCAGGCTTTGAGTTTCTCTATAAAGCGTCCTTTCTTTCTTTTCTGTCACTTTGTGTTTTATGTAAATAGGTGCAGCACTATGAATGCCTTGCAGGAGAGAATGAAATTGGGCAGCATTATCCCTTTTTATTTATACAATACACATCCCTTCTCTTTTTCTGACTGCCCCAGATTTTGGAAGAGTAACAACAGCATGATTGTCCTTTCTCTCTCTCTTTTTTTTTTAAGTCTCTCTGATGTAGGAGACAGACTGAGGAGACTGTCTCTCTCTTGATGGGTGTCATTTTATTCCACTCATTCTGTTCGACCCTTTGTAGTGGAAACGGGTTGCTAATTCCTGATCATTTAGAAATGGGTTCTCTGTTACGCAAATAAAAAAAAAACAATCATTTTGCATATGGAGCAGTTTTGCAGAAAACTTCAGTTGTTGCTTGTCCGTGTTGGTGCTGCATAGAATTGGAGTTAATGAACATAATATCCCACATCCACACACAGCGTTGGAATTAAAGAAGGATTTTGTCTTTTCTCAAAAGGAGGACAAATGACAAGATGGCAGCTTCTTCTCTGACGCAGAATAATAAAATTTATGGGTTGGAAAAGAGATTTTGAGGAGGCGTTACGGGGTAATAACACAGGGAATTAATACTATACAGGGAGATAGCACATTATAAATTTAAGAAAAAAAGGGAACGCAATCATCACATCCCTCGCTTAAAGAAGCTCATAACACAAAATGCGTAGATGTTTTGGTAAGAATAACCTGAGGACATTCATGAGCATTATGTGCTTCTACAGAGGAGTGTGATAATTGTATAAAGTCGATTTTCCCTCAAAGTTGGAATAAACATTGACATACTGTCGTTTTTCTGAACATTTATTGTTGATGTGGCTGAATAGGTGAAACCTTTATACCTGGCTCTTTATTCCTGAGAATTTGCTCCAAAGAAGTGCCGCCTATTAGAAGTAATGGCAGCACTCATATCATTAGGCACAACCCCACCTGCAGCTCTTTATTCCTCACAGCACCAACCCGCTCCGTCTCAGACGCACTCAGACGGCAATTCTATTTTGAAATGTTTTGTCATGGACCACATGAAAATATTACCTGTGTAGCTAATGAATCCCTACACTGATGATCCATCTCTCCTGCGGTGACATGTTTTCCTCCGCTTGGTTCCGCAACAGCAGCTCATCACTCCAGCAGCGGCACTGACCGTGAAGCGGTCCAGCTGAACGCGGTGCCAAATGTTCAGCCGCGTGCCAGTATTAGAAAGTGTGACAGAGAAGTTGTTTCATCAAGTGTTTTTTCTCACTTCGTTCTCTTGAAGTGCAAAAAGAATCCATTGTAAAAATGTTCATTCAGTAGAATCTGTTTATATGGAAGCTACTAAAAAAAATAAGGAATAAGTGATTAGGGTTTAGGGGGAATTAATGCTGCTGTGTGGTCACTTACAAAGCATTTCATCTTTTTACTGGCCTGGAATGACATCATTTTAGTGGCAGAGGCCGCATCAAAGCCATCAAATAAGACAATGATTTAAGAAACTTTAATGTAATGAGGCAAAGATACCAGCGTTACCCTACCTAACATAAAAAACAGCTGTCAGCAAGCAAATGTTGGCTAACATTTCAAACAATAATGTTTTGCTATTAAACTGTTGGCATGTCACTGCTAATGGCATTTTTTTCTTGGTGAAAGACCTAAAATGCCCTGCAATGAAGTCAGTTTTTCCTGCAACTGGTCAAATACTTTTGTTGGAAAACATTTTTAGCCATGCTAACGGCTCTAGCACCAGCATGGCTAGTTGGTCAGTTTAGTTCACACTGAATCTCAACAACCAATGAATGACTTGGCAAAAAATATTGTACAGATTTTCATGTTACATACTTGAGTTATCCAGCCACTTACCCATTCTCATACCTACATGCGACTACCTATCGACTGAAAAGGTCGATTATCAGTGTTACCAAAATGACATGACTGCTGTGGTGCAACAGCGATACATGTAAGTAGCCTATAAGAACTCACCGTTGACTTTTGGAAAACAGGACATGAACAGCGGTCTCCTTAATGAAAGCCCTGTGCTTGCGTAACGCAGTCCATCCTCAACCTCCGCAAACTGACTTTGACACGTCATTCTACGTCCTCCTTTGCAGCTGTAATAATCACTGCAGCCACTAGAGGTTGCCGACGCTGTATTCCATTAGTTAATCAGTTCTGTGTATTTAAGAATGTGTTTCCCTGTCACTCTTTTTTGGTCCATCTGTTTCTCGTCTGTTACCTGGTCCTGTCTACTCCTCATGTTCTCCTGGTTTGTACTTAGTTTTTTTAGCTCTTGGATTATTTCTCCGCTCTGACCGGCCTTTTAGCCTGCCTTTTGTTTTGTGAATGTCAGCTTTAGTCAGTAAAGCTTGCTTTTTGTTTTTCTACCTGCCTGCTGTGGTTTCTTGCCATTTTGGTCCTTTTTGTCTCAACCACATCAGGCAGCGTATTAACATGCAAAACTACAATGAATATCCTGTTAACATTGTCACTAAAAGCATGTTGCACCTTAGCATTTGCCTCTAAGTGCTGCTGTGCCTGAGAACTGCCTCACAAAGCTGTTAGCAAAAATACCATTAGTCTTATTCAACCCACCCTCATACATTAAATCCACAATTTACCAGATTGGAAAAAAAATCATGAATTCTTTCAGTGTTTTTTATATTTATTTTATATTTATATATTATACCATTTTGTGTTATTGCTTTTTTAATATTAATTGCCATAATTTGTGCCTTAATTAAGTTAATGCATTGTGGACTTTCAGTTAAATGTAGAATACTTTAGCACACACTGTAATGTGACTCATATGAATCATTTTACTAATCCTTTGCATTCTCACACTATTTTGTATTTAATGCAGATTCAATTATAACATTAAACCTGCCTTGACTTTTTTGTTTGCCACTTTTATGGCGATCTCAACATAATGACCTTCCCAAAAACTGCTGGAAGAGAAGGCAAAATCATAAAGATGCACCCAAAGACAAATTGCCAAATAATGAAATATAAAGAACTTTGAAGTAAAATAAAATGACAATGTAAACTTTGAATTTATCTAATTTAACTAGTTTATAACTAATATTTTGAACTGAATATTGGATTTCCTCAAACAGACCCTAGACAGTTCAGTTGCAGGAGTCTAATTAGGCTGAATATAATATGATTATTTTGAATTAATGAAGTTTGTGGATCATATGTAGCGAATAAATATCACAGCAGAGGAGAGGACACCCAATCCACCTGCAATACCCACCTGATTGCTTTAATTTGTGGGTGGCAGTCATGAACGTGGACCATGTGATGAAGTAACTTTGTGAAACGGCTACAGCACAATGTATGTCATTGATGCTTTTTGTAAATTCGGCATTAAATACCCTTTGTAAAAAGGGTCAGTTTGTGTCCTCATCACTGTCGAAGCCTGTGTCAAGTTTCTGTTTTTTTTCTTTTATTTCTATGTCACATTTTCAAGGTAAACGTGTACAATTTTACAAATACAGTTACCAGTGACTAATATAAGCTGCTACTCTCCATCAGGGGAAAAGTCAAGTGTTTCCCGTCATGCACTGTATTCTGTGGAGAGGTTAGAAATATCTGCAGTTGTTTTTATGGTTTAATTCTGATGCTTCGAAACCTTACCTTAACCCCATTACCTAATCCTCGCCCCATATAAATGAGAAGGCTGCATATTAAAGGTCCCATATTATGAAAAAAACATTTTCTCTGGTCTCGACATATGCAAGCTGGTCCTCCCTGAGCCTGCCAACTCCCAGAATGAGAAAAGCAAACGATTCCTGCATCATCTCTGCAGCCCACCCAGTGGTAAAACGGCGCTCCTACAGGCTGTTCAGATTCAGCTCCTTTCGTTACATAACGAAAAGAGTCATTTTCATTGGCCGGCCTTCTCTGCGCGATGATAAGAGATATCCGAGAGGGGGGCGTTCATCCCCGAGTTGAAGTTCGGTGTGTCCAGCGGTAAGATAGCAGTATTTCGCAATGTCGTCGCTCAGAGTTAGACATGCAAATTGCTCTGTTGTTGGTTGTAAAAATCAACATCAGTGCCTATATTCTGTCCCAGCAAACTGGTTCGGTTGAATGACAGCATTTCGGTGAGCCATAGTGATACACCCACCATAACATTAGCGCATGCTACCGCTAGCACAAGAGGCATCCTCTCCCTGAGAGGGGCTTTTAGCAGGCAAGGCTAGTGTTGACAGACGGAGCTCATTAGCATTTAAAGGTGCAGGCACAGAAACAGCCTGCTCTCAGTAGAGCTCAGTGGAGCTCACTTGAGCGAATTTTAAACAGCTGAAATTCAGGACCACGGATGGGTTTGGGGCAATACATTTCGAATACAATGTTTGATACAGTGAAATTGATGAAAAACAGTATAATATGGGACCTTTAAACAACTCAAACAACTGTAGTTTCACTTTCAACTGGAAAACCAGAACACAGTCAGGTGGTCACCAAATAAAGATGAAGTTGACACGTAGACTAAAGCCATTTCACGTTAACATGGCAATGTTCATGAATGCTGAATACCAGACATTCCTAAGACCCTGTTCTCCTCCACGAACATAGTTGATGCTAATTTCTGTTTGACATTAGCTGTGTGAAACCACAGCTTTCAGGCCCCGTCCAGACGACAACGCCGTTTTTCGAAAACGCACACATATTGCATCGTTTTGGCCGACCGTCCATACGGCTCCTCAAAACGCAGCGCCTGAAAACGCACTTTTTTGAAAACGGGTCTCAGGGTGGAGAAATCCGAAAACGCAGCCCTCCCGTTTTCATGTGGACGGCGAATCCGCATACTTTCCAAAACGATGACGCCATCGCCCCACCCCGCAACGTCTCATAACAACAACAATGGCGGACTACATGCTCGTGTTCGTGCTGCAGAAGATATTGAGCCTTTCTTGCAACTTACATGCCTTGTAGTTAAGTGTGAGTCTCAGCAGCAGTTCGACCTCATTTCCGGTCCACACAAACAGTTCTGGTTTCCTTGCACTCGCCATTTTCATCTTCCTCTTGTTGTGTTCGGTTTCTCCGTCTACTGTCTGTTTGTTTACAGCGCGCAAGCTTAATGCGCATGCTTCGTGTCTTCTTCTCTGTTTTTGGTAATTGTCAAGCGCCACCTAGAGGCCTGGAATATGAACTACAGCGTTTTCGGTCATTGTCAGTGGAGCCGTGTGGACGCAAATATTTTTAAAACGATGACGAGGAAGACGGAGAAAAAAAAGATTGTTTTCGCCCGTCTGGACGGGGCCTCAGTTTGGTCATGGAGAAGGGTGAAATCACAAAAGCGGAAGAGTTATCCATCATTAGCATTAAATTAGACTCATGTTTTGTGGCCACCCAACACATGTGAGTCCAATACTTCACCTTCTTTCAGGTCTCCACCAACTCCTGAAAGACACAGTTGAATCTTTAGCTGCTAAATGTTTGCCATGCGGATAGTTTCTGATCTAGCCTGTCAAGCTGGTTGGTGTTGGACAGGTAGTGCACGGTCGGTTTTTGGTCAGACTGTGCGGACATCCACTGGATTGTCACTCCAAGAGACCCTTTAGTATATCTGTAGTCATTTAATCTGTTGTAAGTATACTAAATATACTAAATACTGCTTATAATAACTTTAAAATAATCTTAAATGGGCAATACGTTGGAATTGTAGTCGATGATTTCAATATATTGTTGCAGAGATATCTACTAAAGTTAGCATGCTAACCTGCTAGCCCTGGCCGGTTGTGCTCCAAAGCTCTTGCACTAACAGTGTTAACACTAACACTTCCTTATACCCTGAGCTCCCAGTTGATACAGCTAGCTAACTAGCTAAGGTTTACAGTTAGCAGCAGTAAGCTGTTGCGCTCTTCATACGCTGCCTTGTATTTGTTTTGAGTATGAATTTGACAGGTGGCCGATTCTTACATATCCCACCTTTTTAAAAAAAAAACAAAAACAAAATGAAGGATCGTGTGGGGTTGGCAGAATTGTGTTATCTTTTTTTCGGCCGCTCTCTGGTAGATTCATCCATCCCAGGATCCTGTCTGCAGCCTATCCGAGTGTTTAGAGATGTCGCCTTTTGTAAAGGGAAAAGTCACGGCTGCCTCCCCAGGGGAGCCTGTTGTGAACAAGTGGAAAATGACAGGTTCCTGTCTGGTGTTCACCAGCCTCTAATGTCTCTGTCCGGTCATCCAGAAGAAAATCAACATGCAGCATGTCCTGCTGTACAGTGACAGGGACGGGGACGGAGACAGAGGGGTGATGAAGGGAGAAGAGGGGGGACGGGAGGGAGCGCTGGTTTCTTGTATGGTTCAGTGCATCGCACATGTGAATACATGTACAATACACCTGATACATCTTTGCTGGGTGTCCATCCTTCCTGGATTTTCTTTTTCTTTCCATTGTTTAAAGGCTTTAAAGAAGGGTTGATTCATGTTTTATACATGATCTCACATGTGGAAATTTTCCCCATCTTATCTTTGCTCCTACATAATTATTCTCTCTCCTTTCACCTGTCCTCCCCCTAGGATGCTTTTGAAGTGCTTGCGGAGAGCTATGAATTCAACGAGATTGAGGGTCCATGCCTGGCCTTCAGGAGAGCTGCATCTGTCCTGAAGAGTCTGTCCTGGGCGGTGCAGTGCCTGGACACCACTCGCAACCTGCCCTGCCTGGGGGAGCACACTAAGGCAGTGATGGAGGTAGGAGTCTGCATGCAGAGCCTTCTCAGAGTGCAGCTGACAGTCAATCTATCTGTATTACGTGTTGGGAGTTGAGTTGTCATCAAACGACAGTGTTTAATTTGGGCAGCCACACTAAATGGATGGGACAGCGAATGTTTGGTTCACGTTTCATCTGCTGGATTTGATTTTCTGACAACACAGCTTGTCAACGCAACGTTTTGAGAACCCAACTCTCAATTTTTCAAAGAAGGAGAGTTTTAAAAATCCGCCTGTGTCTGCAAATAATAAGTAATGCAGTGTTTAATGTGATGGATCACTTCTGTCACCACACAACTTTCAGGTCGCTTTGACTTGATTTTCATGCTGCTGTGAAATGATCTAGGATCAGTGGCTGCCTTGAAAGCAGAAAGTCAATCTAAACATTTTGGAAAACACTTTGGCAAATGTTCAGCTCTGATATTAAACTGTGTGATAAATGAGCTTAAACACTGAAGATTTGAAAGATACTGCAAGAGGACAATTTACAAAGTACAAAATAAAGGTCAGGCCATGTTGGGACATTTTAATCTGGAAATATTTGTAATATATATTTTTTGTAACAGTTAACCACGTAACTTTAATGACCTTTATTACTGTGACAAAGCTGAAAGAACTAACTCGAGTATAAAATGGAACACTGACTACTTTTTTATTGGGTGGGGGGGGGTTGATGTTGGAGGGTGTCTAAAATGATTTGATGTCACCTCAAGATATCAGTGCATTTCTCAATGTTTTGTCATGTTTTTGACTTGTTGCTGCCATACCGAGGATGGCACCATTAGACAGCTTGGACTCACAGCTCTTATTTACTTTGAGTCACAGAAAATATGTGTCATAATATCTCCAACGTTGTTTGTTAATTTACAGCGGCAGCATCATCGCCTGGTAAAGTTTTCAACTTGAGATGAGATCAAAATGAATTCACAATTCAAAGATGGCCGTGGTCCAACCCAGCATGCTAGAAATAGCCTCCTGGGTTGGACCATGCCCCACTGAGCTCTGGGTCACCGACGGGGTAAGGAAGTCCGAAAATATTAACGGTCCAAGACAGTTAATAACTGACTCATAAACAACTCTCTTACAAGCTGGATCTTGAAAGGGATTGTATCTAGTTTGGAGATGAAATTCAAATGCATTCTTTTAATATTTACAATATTAATAAGGTAATAATACAAACTCAGAAATATTGTGGATAACAAGCTGTTCTCAGAGGAAAATAAGGTCCCCAGAACACTGTTTGGAGCTAGAAAGGTGGCAGGGTCCGCCAAATATAAACAAAGTAAAGCAGTATGTGCCTGTGTCATCCTTTAAGGTCAGTTGTTTATTCATTTTATTCAGTCACGAAAATGAAGAGAGATTGTTTATTTAGTTTGTTTAGACATAAAAAAATCATCCAATAAAGATCTTTCTCATCTGATTAACATATCAAAACAGTGTAGCTTCTTTTCATGGAATATACAAAATCCAGGCCTTATCTCGAAACAAGGCATTTTCGGCTGAATGTAAGAGCTATTAGGAGAAGAAGCAGTGCATTTAGCGACGTTGGGGAGAAACTGACCACCTCCATCACCCACGCTTTACTGGTGGGTGATGATGGAGGTGTTACTTCAAATCGTGCGCAGATTGTTTCAGCACGCCGTCAAGAAAAGTGTGGTTCAGTCCGTCTCCCTCTAACAATGCCAATCTGCACAAATATGCTTTTCTCAAGGTGACATCAAAGTAGAATTTCATCTTGCAGAACGTGTTTGCCATAAGTCATGGAAGGTTGAAAAAAATTTCAATGCGGAGTTCAATCATTCCAACAAGACATCAAATAGTTTTGAGATTCCAAGTCCTAGACAGACATGGTAAAAAAATTTGCCTCACACATGAGTACACACACTGACAGGCATCGCACAAATGTATCTCGTCTGGATGGAAAAAAAAAAAAAAGAAAAGAAGAAAGCCTTCTTGGGTCACTCGGCAATCACACTCCTCACCTACAGCCGCGCTTCAGGGCTGAAATCATCAATGGCAAGTTGTCGGGGAAAAGTGTTGAGAAATGTTTGCTCGGTGAGAACGCAGAGTCCCCGTAGGAAGACGAGGTGAGCTTTCTGACACATTAAACCTAACACACACACGGCGGGTCTCAGAGCAAGTTTCAAAATCTGACAAACCTGTCAGCGCCGAGGCAGATTCATTAAACAAAATAAAATAAATGTCCCAGGAGACCAAATTAGACTGCCTGTGAATGACCTCTCCCTGTTGTTGTTCTTACATGATTCAGACGTACACCCAGCCTTATTATTATTTTTTTCTCCCACTAGGTTGTCTCTTTAAAAAAAGATCCTGGCTCAAAACAAAATGACACGACACGAAAAAACAAAGTGAAGCCAAACAGAGTAAAAACAAAACGCTTGATGTGCCTGTGAACATCGGAGTGACGCTCTGTCAGCAGCGACTGAACCGCTCGCCGCTCACTGAACATCCAAAGTGGGGAAAAGATATGAACCTACTGACATGAAAATCTCAGAGCACCGAGGCAGAGTTGGGGATGAATAGTCAGTATGTGTTTCTCTGTGTGTGCGAGAGATGTCGTGCCTGTGAAGCTGTGTGTCTCCCCCGGAGCGCCGAGTGTGTCGGAGCATTATCCCTGCGTTTGAGGTTGGCCTCAGCTCGAGGGTTGAAAAGCAGAGGTGGACGGGTGGATGCATCGCTGAGCAGTGAGGGACTGCTTTAAAATACGCTGTACTCACAGTCTGGATCTCAGGTTCACTAGTTCGTTGATACTACATGTCATCCCTTCGCGCACAAGCTTAAAGGGACAGTTCAACCCCCACAAAAAATCAAAAACACGTATTTTTCCTCTTACCTGTAGTGCAATCTATCCATCTAGACTGTTCTGGAGTTTTGGAGACATCATCCGTAGAGATGTCTGACGTCTCCGATAAAATGGAACCAGATGGCAACAAATCCTCTGAACCGCGTTGTGAGCAGTTTCACATCGGAACTATTGTCTTGCTACACCCGCCGACCATATCACCGCGCAGAAGGAGTGCACATCTATACGTGGACACAAGGCTCGTTCTCAGCGCAGGATGTAAACCTTTAAGGCGTCCTCCTCAGCTTAAATGTGGCGTAAGCTAGCCTAGTTAGCTAGCTTGGTTAGCTAGAAGAAGTTCCACATTAATCCAATAAGAAGAGGTGTGTCTCATTCAACCACTAAAGGAAGACATGTTGGCATTGAATTTGCGTCAATTGGTCACATGACTTTATGCGACGGACCAGAATAAACGAATATACAAATCAATATTAATGCTGTTATATTAAGTCACTTAAAGGGACAGTGTGTAATATATCGAGTATTTAGCACCATCTAGCTGTGAGGCTCTACATTGCAACACTATTTTGCTCACCCCTCCTGTCCTAAAGACGTTCTAGAAGCTACGGTGGCCCTGACGGACAAAAACTCATTTTCAAAATATGGACTCTTTCCCAACAGCGTCGAGTATTTCTACTGATTCAAGTAATGAGGTAAAGATGCAGTTAGTTAGATGTTAGTTAGTGATGAGCGCTTTTGCTGAGCTCCCTCTCAGTTCCGCAGTCAAGCTAGCTCTGAGCTAAATCGCGTTTAGCCTTACTACGTAGTGCTTTGTGTCCCTCTCGGCAGTCCATAGTTTTTTTACACCCAGAAAGACATGGCGGACTCCGTAGAGCTTACCCGTGCTATGTATATTAAGATAGGTAATTCTTCGCTCAGGAGGATATGTCACATTGTTGGCAGAGGTAATTGTACAACAATCCGGACTTACTTATGAACGAAGACGTTGATTTGAGTTAATAAATTACTTAAATAGTTACAAACTGTCCGTTTAATGTGTTCCATCTTACCCCTTTCGTTGTAGGCTACACACAAAACTTCTAACAATAGCTAGCTAACATTATGGCTACCAACACTAGCTAACGTTAATGCTACTAATGCTAGCTAGCTAACATTACGGCTGAACTGTATGTGTGTAATGTAGAATTCAGCCATTTTACTTTTTTTTTTCCACAATATGGCAAGTACTGCAATTCATAACCACCGACGAAACAGATACCACATGATACCAACGGTGTTGAAGCATGGGTCCAATAGCTGGAACCAACTGTCAAAATTCTCATAAAGAGATAAACAAAACAATATTTTTTCAATTCACTATCCTTATAAGGTCTTTAAGGAAAAGAGATTTAATTCTCCATTTTTCCACAAGAGCTCTGTAGATGTGTTATTTAAAACAAAGAGATTTGTTTACATAAGAATGTTATTAATGTGACTTTAAATAAGTTGGGGAAATGCAACAAATTGAATGACAAGAAGCACAAACAATAACCAGAAAAACTAAGAAATCAATTGGCATTAAAAGAATAAAAAAAATTCGATTTGTATTTTTGATTTTTTTTCAACACTAACAACTCTTACAATTTACTCATTGAATATGGTCAATATTAACCAGATAACCGCTGCCTGATTTTAAGCCTGCACGTAATGAAGACAGTTAAAGCAGCTTCTGTGACCAGCAAATTAGTGGTGCTCTGCTGAGCGCAGCAGACAATTAAATGACAAATAAAGTTGTTTCAGCGAAAAAACAATTGAAGCTGGAGAAAACATTACCTTGGGATATTTTATGAATGCCATAAAAGCGGTATTAATCCCAGGTTCCACAACAACAAAATCGTTAGTTCTTGAAAAGGAATAGAAACGAGTACGCGAGGAGCACCTGATTTAAGTGGAAACTGTTTTCAAACGAGCGGCAATTTGGGGCCATTTGTTAATTGCTGATGGAACAGAAACCAGGGAAAAAATACTGATGCTGACACTGACAGCCTCTTTCTTAATAATGTCATCTACTTTTATGTTTCGCAGGAGATCCTTCGATATGGTCGTTCGTTTGAAGTCGAGAAAATACTGTCTGATGAAAGGTATCAGACACTAAAGGTCAGTAAATGAAAAACAAACTAATTTGTTTACTTTCTCCGTCTTGCCGCTTTGAAATTGCTGTGAAAGTGATTTGCATTTGCCGTCTCTTAAGGACACCGAGCTCTTCGAAACTTTTGAATGCTAACCCCTCCTGAGAAGAGCCTGTCATTTCAGAGCATGTCTTCTTGATTACGTCCTTACCTCGTTTCCTGCCAGCTGTTCACAAGTGTGTTTGGGGTTGGACCTAAGACGGCTGACAAGTGGTACCGCGGAGGGCTGCGCTCATTCAGCGACGTTCTGGGAGACCGCGGCATTCGTCTAAACCGGATGCAACAAAGTGGTGCGTCAACATCTTACAAAAATCCCCTCTGCCACCCCACAAATTATAGACTGAAAACCTCAACTCTAGTTCGCTTCCAAGAAAGATTCAAAGACCTAAATAGGTTCCTCCAGGGGGGCTTTCGTTTTCATTCCATTTGGGAATTTTTTGTCTGTTTTGATCCCTCAGGAGGCTCCTTATGTGAGGCTCTATCTGTACGTGTGTTCCCTGAAGGGAGAGCAGCAGGGTAAAAACAAAAGAAAAGAGGCAGCATGGGTATTCTTTAATAAAAATCAATGAATAGTGACTGTGAGAGGGAACGTTGCTTTGGAATTCCCATGAGCTCTCTTCATTAGCCGGGCAGAGGCAAAGACGACGGCGAGGTCGCTGACTTCCTGTGGCAGAGTTATGATTTCCTTCACAGGATCTTGGTTTATATTTCTGTGGGGAATCGCCCTTTATTGCTTTTGTAATATTGCTACTTGGTTTAATTACAGATGGATTTTGGATAAATATTTTTGGACAGTTTCTAGAGCGGTGGTAAATTAATTTGGAGCTGCATGATTAAAACAACTAAGAGTCTGCAGTGACTCTACTGGCTTTGTGAAGATGTTCCGTCTAAAGAAACCAAACTGTCGACGTCCGAAAGAGGCGTTTGATCTATGTCAGTTTTTGATCTTTAGCAGTCGTGGTAAAGTAAATGCAACAGATCTCCAGAGAAAGGTGTCAGACTTAAGGCCTTTGGCGACCAACACCAGCAGGGCTTATCATGTTGTGAACATGAAAGAGTGTCGAGATTTTATGATCTTTGTCAGATGAGCAAAGGTGTAAAATATGAGTTTGAGGAATGTAAGGACTGAACATTTTTAGACAGCTGCTGGTTTGATTGCCACAAAATGTTGCACTTACACTCGTGATCCCCAGAGGATGAAGCCTGCTGACGCTGATGATCCTCTGACATTTCCTGTAGCACCACCAGTGTGCACTGTGAATGATCTAAAACAACCTTCTCGATGGACTGGTGCAAATTTTAGCACTGACGATGTACTGGTGGTCCCTTGACTTTTCCTCACCACCATGAGATAAACACAGCCCAGTCTCATGTTGTAGCATGTAGTAGACCTGTCAATCCACTAGAGGACAGTGTATGAGTCTGATGGTTTGCCTCTATAGGTGTAAAAATTGCATGTGTATATGAAGGTGCAATACCATCAGAGGACGGTACAATTGGTAACTTGACAACGGAATGAGACCCTGTTGTTTTTACAGGTATGCAAGGTCTAGTCTAATCTAGGTCTAGTACATTTATACCCCACACAGGATGACCTTTAATAACTTTGATGATCCCTTAAAAGGTCCAGTTTAAAAGAAAGTTAATGTTTAAGTCTCATTCCCAACTTGTCAAATACTTGTGCTTTGGGGTCGTAGGTTGGGTAGCTCTCCATCACAGAGTCAGTATTTGAAGAGTTGGGAATTTTTCACAAATTGGACCTTAACTTTCATTTACCATCATTATCACCAAATACTTGGGGTTTTCCTCATGCTGAGGACAAATACCTGCAGCTGTTGTCCATGTTTAGTGTATAACATGTCGGAGTACTTCCCAATTTGACCTCATATCCATGTCTCATGACCAAACCAGAGGAGATTAATGTCTACCGCTAGTTGCACCCACCCAGTAGTTGTTAAGACATTTCTCTGTGACCCATAAAGGCCAGTCGCATCATACCTCTGGAGGAAAAGTGAGAGATCACCTAAGTCAATAGGCTTTATTCTCTGGAGCCATGAATGTCTGTGTAAAACTTTATTGGCAATCCATCAAGTAGGTGTTGAGATATTTCAGTCTGGCCCACAGAGGTGGACTTCAGTAGAGCCACACCACCAGTGTGGCCGACAAGCAAACATAATAATCTGGTTAAAAAAAAGAAAAAAACAAACAAACAGTGTAAACTGACAAGAAGCTTGAAGCATATCTGCAGTGATTCTTCTCTGAGGTGATGCAGTGCTCAAATCTGACAAAAATAGCTGAGTGAACAAGAATAGAGCACCACCGGAGCATCCAAACATGTAGATAGCATCAGCCTCAATTGTCGTCAGCGATAGAAATCCCACAGAGCATTTAATGTATGCGCTTAAGAGTCTGAAAGGGAAGTACTGACACGCAGCTTTTCATTTGTCTGCATCATCTCTCAGCTTCTTTTGCTGCTCAGGATGTTGCAGGGTGCGCATAGTGGAACGCTGCATGAGGCGGTAATTCAAAAACATTATATTACACCGCTTGCAGGTTCCATTCAGTTAGCAGCCCCATCTGATATTGTGTTATGCTGACAGACATCTTCATCAAACTGGTCATAATCCATCACTCGGAACACTGCAGTCTCTGCTTCACGCCGAGAAGTAATGTGAGTTTTTGACATGGAAAATGTGTTTGAACCTTGGTCGCTCCACTGTACTCTGTAAATCTTAAAAGAGCAGAAACATTACTTATTATATATTTATACTGCTGTGGCGCGGACAGAAATATCAATATCGTGAAATTAATTGGAGGTGAATCTCTCTGTTCCGAGGGATGAAAAGGGAATAAATGCTTTTTACGTAGCACAGATGAATGAGAAAACACAAAAGCGAGATGCATGAAATCAGCAAGATCCCCGTCAATCCATCAGTCATAATTTAGCTCCGTGTCTACAGTGGCTGGAATCCTCTCGTGTCTGCGGCAGGCCTGCATCGCTAGTCGCCTTCTATCAGCCGGCAGAACGCATCACATTTTACCTTACTTTTAATTCACCCTGACTCTCGACTTCCCCAGAGCAAATGGCTATGATTGATGGCAGCTCTCCCAGACTAATAACCACGTGGTCTTTTCCCTGTAGGTTTTCTGCATTATGGAGACATCTCCAGGGCTGTCAGTAAAGCAGAGGCCCGAGCCCTGAGGAACATTATTGACGAAGCTGTCCATGCGATCACACCGGACGGCAGGCTGGCACTGACAGGTGGCTTTTGCAGGTACAAGACTTGTCTCCTCCTCTCAGCGTTGATATGGTAGTTGAAACAGAACAGGACTTCCTGTCCTGCAGTTTTTACATCTTCCTGCTGAAAGACATGTTCAACTGGAAAATGAGAATTCAGCCACTGTCAACTCTGCTTGGTGAAGTTTCATAGTCAACGAAACATTTCTGGAGCTTCACAGCAGAACGTCTTCACAGCATTCTCCTAGACAACTGAAGTAGACAGAGACTTGTTTTAAGATGTAAAATATATTACTGAAAAAAGCAAACAGGTAATGACTCCACACATCACATCTCGCATTAATCCAACATCGAGAGAAAAATTAATTGAACAAAACCTAAGCTAAAAGCCCATCTGAAGGAGGGGTTCAACCGCACGCCATAGGTGTAAATATCTTTTGAAATCAGTTTTTGGTCACCTGGATGAGACCTGTATGAAGCCATTTCATGTTTGTTTCTATTGATTTTTTACATTTTAAAACAAGTCCCCATCTACTTCAGTTGTTGAAGAATGCTGAAATGTTATTTTGCTGTGACGCTTCGGAAAATATTTGGTGGACTACGTAACTTCTCCTGACTTTTCATCGGCATGTAAGAGAATTTTAATTTTCGGCTGAACTTGTCCTTTAAAATCATTTTGGTCACACATGAAAGCTCACAATCTCTTTTTTCTTCATCGTTAAAAAAACCTGAAGCTTAAATGCAGAGAATGTTCCCAATACAGTATAGCATTTACATTAAGATGATAAAATGCATTACATTGTCACTTTCAGAATGCACATTGAACGCTCTTGTAAAACTACCTACTGAGCACAACTATTTACTCACAGCTGGCGCCTCCCTCCGTCGCCGCCTCTTTGAGCTGCTCTTTTTTTATTTATTTTTTTTATGTGTGGTGCTTTGTGCCTGAGTATAAACGTGGAGCACTCCGCGCTGTGGTGTTGTAAAAATCCAGCCATAACCAGTGGTGTGTGCGGTAAATAATTCAAAAGCAGTCTGGCAGTAAGGACAGGCGCTTGCCTCTCAACAGGGGTGACGGAGCTGCCACAGCTTAGCCGTTGGTCCTTAATAGTGCCTGTGTTCAAACATTACATGTTGTCAGGAGACAGTTCTCTTTTTGCTCTAAAGACCTTTGGAAAGTTTCCCTTGTCTCTGTTTGTTGTGTTCTGACCCACTTTGTCAAAGTTTGGTACAAAATTATCATAGACTGACTTTTAAAGTGAGACAAATATCTTTTCTAAACAACAAACACAGTGGTTAAAAATTAACCAAAATTATCCCAATTCCATTGTACATGCTTTTATTGTGAAAAACACTTTTGAGAGGGTGGATTCGAAGGTCTATGGACAGAGGATGTAATTCACTATAAATTGTAAAGCCTACTGAGGCAATGTGATTGTGATTTTGGGCTGTATAAACAAAATTAATTGGATTTGGGCTGTTTGGTGAAGTATAAGCAAAGAAAAACATAGTTGTTTTTAAGTTGGGGTGCGTTGAAGCACATGGTTAGCACAAATTTGGGACTGAAATATATGGGTTGCCTGAAGACTGCCCGTGTTATGTGTCTACAAACGACAGGAGAGTCTTTTGGTGACAGTGGTTGGATTTTCAACGCCTGTCCTCATCAGAAAAAAAAAATGAAGACTCTCATTCAGGAGACTGCAGTTTGTGCAGTTCTTTTAACTTGCTAACTTAGCAAATATGTCATGTAAATAATAATGGTACTTAGGTAAAATTACAGAATAAAAGTAGTGGTTTAACTTGGATCAAATGTTTTACTAAACCTAAGCCAGTAGTTTTAGTGTCTAAACCTAACAAAATTCACAGGGAATACAACAAGCATAAAGCACTAGTTAGTGCGAGCAGGGAAGCTAAACAGCAATGTGGCTTCAGGGAAGCTAGCTAACAACGTTTTTTTCTGACCTGGTTATCTCTTATGCTGAAATGCTCATAGTACAACACTGATTTAGTGTGGATTAGTATTATATCATGCAACACATTTTATTGTTAGTATACAGTTTATGTGGGAAGTGTACACAATTCACCATATTTGACTGTTTTATGCCAAGTGATAATGATACAAAACGTGTGCTGCCAGATGTCAAAACAGAAACTACCAGTTGAATTAACGTTAGCAAGGTTGCTAAGAACACACAACCTGTCGATTGAAAATTAACAGTAGACTAAAGAAAAGTAAAATAGCAAGCAAGCCAAGCCCCAGATGGTCGAGGTTATAGAGCAATATTCATATAATTAGTAATAAGTAATACATTACAGTCTAACACTGTTTGACCCAGCTAAAAGTGAGCAAACTCACTGCATAGCAATATTCTCGAGCTAAATTATGGTAGCTAACTGCGTAGGCACCACAAGCTACTTGTCAAACCTCGCCAAGTAAGGCTGTAGCACTCTCTGTATTTACTTGAGCAACGGTGCATTTTATGAACTCAACTTTTCATTTGTAATAGAAAGTTTTGTGATTTTTATTTATTTTTTTATTCTTTCAGAAGTTACATAGCCTTGCTTTGGTAAGTAAAGATCTTATCAAACAGCACTCCCCCCCAAAAAAAAAAAATCCAATATCTCTAATCTTCAAAAGGATAAATGACAGCTGGAATGATATCTGATTATGTAAATAACTGCTCCTCAAGGGGAAAATGTGGTAAAAGAGATGAGGAGCGTGATTAGAGCATCATGGATAGTTAACATCAAGAATGAAGGGGAGGAACAGTGCAAAGATTTATGGGCCACGAGTCTGCTGCACGGCGTAAAGGGGCCTGTGAGAGGGCTTTTATTGCTTCAAACTCGGGGAGATGAAGCAGACATTTACTTCGTCTCATATTTGGTGCGGGCTTGGGGGAGTATTATGTGAGACCTAATTGGAATCATGCGGAGCTATAATTGAAGAATGATGACTTGTACATTATCAGTCTGTAAGTGAGTAATTTACCTTTATCTCGTTGAAAAAGCAGATTCTCCAGACATGGTTAAAACACAGCGGGAAGCATTAGAAGGCCCATTACGCCAAAATAGTTCATATGCTCGCTAAGATGCCAGCAGCACTGCTAATAGCCCGCTAATTCGCTCCAGTGTGACATATTTGAAAATGTTCCCTTCTAAAGTCCTGTCAAAGCTCGATTTAATTACCTATAATTTACAGCGCGATGCAGAGCCTCTTATTAGCTTCATCTTTTCCAGCCGATAGCCCCTGTCAAAAATGGAAATGCACACATACTATATACCTCTTTAAATAGATATACTGGGCTTGGGCTAATCTTTCATCTTGGGCACATCTTTCATCCCTGGATAACATCTACAATGAAACGACTATGCTCTCAAAAAGTTTCAGGAAAATAAGCGCTGTGCTCTAGCAACCTCAAGCCGTCATCCCCTTCAGAGGGAAACAGCATGGCGAGGATTTCTGGATGCCACTGACATTGGCCTTATTGAAAGGACAGCTGTGGAAGGCGGGTGACAAGTCTTAAAGCGGTTTTGTTGGGGCGGGGGGATTAAAAATAGATTAGGCTTGAACATACAGCTCAAACGCCACTGTGTGTGAAAGGCTCACGCGGTGTCAGCGGAGCGCAGCATTTATTTCGGCGTGATGCCGGCAGGTCCCCAGCTGTGGATCCTTTTTAACATCAGATTGTCTGGAAAAGAGTCAAAGGGACACTGATGAGAGGTGTCTGCGCTCAGATCCTCAAACAGGGCGCTGCATTGTTTTCCCCCCTGAACAACAACAGAGATAAGTAAGCCCTTATCAGTTTAGTTCACGGTGTCATGGTTTTAAAAACCAACTCTATTATCAGCGGGGGGAGAAGAGCAAAACAAGCTGTCTGATCATGAGGTATGGCCCCCGCACGCCTCGCACTTCCAGCTTTTTCTCCACTTCGTGCTTTATCGTCCTGATTATCACCTTGTTTTTCTGCGTTAGCGAGAAACTGAAATCGCAAGCGAGATACGAGGTGAAATGATTCACCAGCCCCCTTTCTTTTCCCTGATCAGCCACTTTCAACTCTCCTTCCTGCAGATAAACACGTTGCGTGGAATTTCCCACTCGCAGCGACACTGTATTATTTATACATGTCACCCTGTCGTCCAGACAAACTTGTAAATAACCATGTATTTTTTATAGGCTTTGTGCAGGGGGGGATTAATAATTCAGCATTTTCCCTCACGCAATGAAATAGTAGACTGGCTGAATTCAACTGTTTTGCCCCGTGTTGCACTAAATTGAAAGGAGCGACTATGCACAGCGCGTTGAAAGTCCATCAAAGCGACGACTTTCTGCAAGAATCTTCCACAGCCGTGCCTCCCCCGCTGAGCAGGAGTGGATGCCTAATGTTAAATAAAAAATACAGCGTTCTGAAGGTGCACCATTAGCGGCAGAGAAGTAGAGGAGGAAGAAGAAGAAAACTCCCCCTTTACTCGCCTGACGTGCTGTTGACTACTTTTCCGCTGACTTGAGTAAAACTAGAGGAGGTATCTGCACAGACCTGACACATACTAATGCGCCGGTGCAATTTGGGAAGGAGCTTAGGAGTGTATCGCCTCTCTTTAAGTAACCACCGATCCCCATGTTAGCCCCTCACTAACACACGCACACACCCCTCCGTAAAAATCAAGTTGTTTGTTAAGCCCCGGTTGGAGGTAAACTGAATTTATGCTGATGATCTCTCCCTCTCTCTCCTGCTTTGGTTTTTTTTTTTTGCTATTCATGGCACACATTTATGCAGTGCACTCAAGTGAGTTTTGCCAGCGCAGCAGAGGCTAGCGGTGAGGTTCACTTAACAACCCGAGTGCGCTGCACAAGTGTTGTGGAGTCTCAGCGATGCCAATCAAGAGTGCTGGAAGGT
>CAEMYA010002116.1:463997-475421 GCA_903131615.1 Diplodus sargus
GAATAAAGATGCTCTTCAGCAGATGGAAATCCGCGACGCTCTCTCAGATAGTTGTATCCTACCCAGTCGATTCATTAAAGAAGTGTCAACCTCTCACACGAATGCCCGCATCAACGCTGCCGAGTGTAAACACAAGCACAAAAGTGAGAACTCCCACGTCTTCTATTATTTTAGAATTATATACAGTCAGTGCAAATTAAATGACTGAGACTCAAGCTGCGTCTGCCAAGTGAGAGCCAGCCACTCATTCTGTTAATGCCACCGGGGTAGACGCTCTCTGCCACTAACACTAACCATTAACGTTATCATGCCTTGTGGAGCGCTAATGGCTGTTTTCTAATACCACCTTGCTCCCTGAATTAGACACGGTGACCTTTGAAGCTTTCCCACAAGCCATTCACAGCTCCTCTCCACTCCTTTAATGTTCCTCTCCCTCGCCGCCATCGCTCGCGAGCTAGAGATGTCGAGGAGAGATCAGTCGCGTGGCCTCGTGGCAGCCGTATGGCCCCCAACACTCGGCGTAATTTTCGCTTTGTTGTGAGCTGTGACACCAGCGCTTATGTCAGTGTGATTTTACCCACTGTTAAACAAAAGGTGTGACTGTGTTGCTAACAGTGAATTTGAAATGATACCTGGCTCTGCAGCGGGTAGCGCTGACTTGGGCCAAAAGCATGAGGTGGCAGCCAACTTCAGCAGAGCCCAGCCTGGCAGGGGGAGGCTGCAGTCGTTCGAGGGGCAACTTTGGTGTGTGTATGTGTGTGTGCGCGCGCATTTGTTCACAACACTGTTGAAGCAGCTG
The DNA here is from genome assembly GCA_903131615.1 of Diplodus sargus. Classification (NCBI taxonomy): domain Eukaryota; kingdom Metazoa; phylum Chordata; class Actinopteri; order Spariformes; family Sparidae; genus Diplodus; species Diplodus sargus. The sequence continues at coordinate 464,797 of CAEMYA010002116.1, forward strand.
CCATATGAGGTTGTTTTAGTGGATTACAGCGTTTCTTTTCATCACTCCATCTGATTGCTGTTTGAGAGGCGGGGAAACACCTGCGACAGGTGGTCAGTCCGAACTCACTCTCGTTATTTACACTTTGGAGCAGTTTCCAGTTCAGCTGAAATTGTTGCTCTTGTTTTAGGCCACCATTTGTGTTGCCTTGCTCGAATGCCAACCGGGCTACAAATAAGGTACCTAGGGGGTACACATGTTCCTTGTGGTGCGATGTGTAAAAATTTTAGTTTAAGATGTTCACAAATTAAATGAATTTATCAACAGAATGCGAATAGCAGTTTTCTTGTTATGATGTTATAGTATTGTGTTTCAGGGATAGCTACAGAGGTTCGCATGCTAACCAGCTAGCCACAACCCATCCCAGACCAAAGCTTCTGCGGTCCCCGAGCTCCCAGTCTGAACGTTAGCAGTACCGCGAACTGTGTTAACTAGCTAAGAGCGCCACAATTAGCAGCAGTTAGCGGCTAATCCGGCGTTACTCTGACCTCTTTGTTTTGAGTATGACTTTTACAGGTGGCCAATTCTAACATACTGCACCCTTTAAAGTAAATTAGCAACAGTTTGTTGATGTAAGATGTTGAGGAGATATCTAACCTCCTAGCCAACAGCCTGTTCCGGTCCAAAGCTCCTGTTGTTGCGTTTTAAGCACCAACACTCCCCTGCTTCTCCAAGCTCTCAGTCCAGACCGCTAGATGTATGGCTAACAGAGCTAACTAGCTAACAGCAGCTACAGTTAGCACCAGTAAGCATTTACCTTGGTGATATTTTGTCCACTATTTTATTTACATATTGCACCTTTAAACCACAGAAGTCAACAGGGTTTGTTATATTTCTGTTGAACTGGTGGGAAGCGGTAATGAGCACTAGAGCACACAGTGCTGACACACGTGGGTGTGTCCAACTGGTTCAGTAATTGAGATGACTGGAGGTGCATATGCAGCCCTGGCACAGCATCCACCAATCTGGAGGATTGGCTGCAGCAGGGTGAATATTTAGCCAGTAGGAGGAATACATTATCAGTTGAGAGCGAGTTGGAGCAGTTTTCAGTAATGGCCAATCAAATGAGCTCCTCTCATGACCTTCAAAGCACAAATATGCAAATATAAATATGCTTTGAAGTGATGATGTTTTTGCAGCTAACTAACATTCATCAGTAAAATGAAGTGTTTCAGCCTTGTAGTTCAATCAAGAGACACTTAGAGATAGGAGAAGGGTACACTGTGACAAAAATCTGGATGCGTGTGATGTGAAGCTGGACTCCTTATGAGCTCAGCGGAGGGACCCGTGGGTGCTGGACGTGATAGAAACTAGAGGTGAAGGTGTTTAGAGCAGGGCTGCATCTATCCTACACTGAACTGACAGCTGACAGCAGCAGAGAAAGTTCGACTGCAACAATATGATTCACTCACAGACACTGACTTGGGTTAATTATTGTGTCTATTAATCATTGCAGTAGATATCGATGGTGTTAGATGACATCATGAAGTGAGGAGACTCTGCATGCTCCAACTGAGTTTGGGCTCAGCTTTGCCTCTTTCCTGCTGGCACTGGGATGCTCATCAATCATCTGATGCACCTCATGAATACTTCGCATTTTTCTAGCAGTTTTTATAAGTCGAATGATTTTATACTTCTTCAGAATCTCAAATTGCGCTGATCAGCAGCTACAAACCATAAGTTGAAGAACCTCTCAGCTTTGTCCACCAGAGCACTTGAACTAATGTGAGTATGGTTGGGCTTGGCAAATTCACACAGGACTAAACTCACTTACTTAACACTCAGAATAGGATTTTACTCTGACTCATTACATCCTCTGACAGGGATCGACGTGAATTTTAACAGAGAATCCATCTGACTTATTTGAACAAAACAAACCTCAACCCTGAAACCATAAACCTGCTTTAACCTAGTCGTACCTCTGATACGCCGCGTGTGTGAACGGGCTACTGAAACACGACAATCATCTCAAGCTGCGTCTTCAGAAGTTCTGATTGATGGCATGAGTGACTTGAAAACTGTGTTGTACTGTAATTGATGCATTGACTCCAGACTGCAGCTTTGAAATGCCCTTTGTGTGCACCTTATGAACATGCACAGGGTTCTCTGCTGATGCCGGGGTTCTTCCCCCTGTATCTGCTCCTGCTTGATAATCGCTTGATAATCACTTACAGCACTGAAACACCCCTCTGCTGGCAGTTGTGCTGACTGAGAAAATGCATTGTGTAAGCGCAGTCAGGCTCCATACGGGTCCGCTATATGACACTGATCCAAGTAGAAAATGATGATTATCATAAAAGTTAAAGCTCTGACAGCTGAGGCAACAAAAAGGGAGCTTTTACACTTAACAACTCAGGACAAATTACTTGTTGAAAAAAATGAAAGTAGTCAGTGCCATTAGTATGGCCTGTGCTTTTAATAGCTCCGTCTGCCACCTTCCCTCTTCATCAGTGGAGAGCTGTGACTAAGAGATAATTCTTTTCATTATTTCCTCGACACAGTGTGGGTAACGGTGCTGTGTCTTTGTCTCCAGGGGGAAGGAGTTTGGTCATGATGTAGACTTTATCGTGACCACGCCTGAGCTTGGGAAGGAGAAGAATCTGCTGCCCAGCATTATTAAAAGACTGACGAAGCAAGTGAGTATGTTGTTCCCGTAACTCTTCGCACCGAAGGGGCGTGAATCGAAAGTGCTGTGCATTCCCTGCAACTGTATAATTAGTAGGCATTTACCTTAGCCGCTGATTAATTTCTGATTCGCAATTTCTGATTCAGTTTTCTGGACGAAATCGATGACTGCAGAATGCCCTCTTGAAAACCTGAAAACCTTCTTCCGGTGCGGAGTGTTGCATTATAATGAGCAGCGGTTCAGAACACTGCTTTGCATTGAAATCTAAATTATTAAAAACTTGTTTGGAGTTTCATGAAACTAAAAACTTTGAGGTCCAGTTGGCCATCTGTGTTTCCATATGCATAATCAAACACTTTTTAATTAAAGCCGGCAAATATCCAACAATTCTGCTCTGTAAAAAGTGAGAAAGAAGATACGACAGAGTGTGTACCGGAGGAGGTCACAATAACACGAGTTTCTTTTTGAGAAGAACTGTGGTAATATTTGAACCATAAGGTGATATTTACTGCAGGGCGATGATAGCTGATTGCATGACTAGATTAAAATGAATTCTCATCCATGAATGTGTGTACTGGCTGTGATGCATGAACCTCTTTGTAGAGGGAACAAGATGTACCAGATGGGGCCAAGTCTAAGATATTTTAGTCGAGCCAAAGGTAGCATTTGACTAGAATGACATTAAAATGAGTTGAATCACAGAAACATTGTCAGTTGTCGCTCAGAACTGACATCCACACACTGCCTGTTGCATGGTTATCTAAGCTGACTGACAAAGCTAACATTAGCTTGCTAATAGTATGTCAGTATGTGTAATAATGATATGGGCTGTGAAGTTTTTGTGTGTCACAAAAATGAAAGCATATACTTCAATGTACAAAATGTCATGCCCATTGATTGAAACATTGATTAATAAGCATAATAAGATATTTCATTCTATACATCTTGAATACTACCAGGTGTGTCACATATTTTCAACAATATTATCAACAACAAATGTAATAAATCATTTGGTCACATAGAACAGTTTTTAGGTCGAATATTGATTCTACGGTAACTTCCTGTTGTCAGTTTTGATCGCTTTTGATTGGACGTCACTATTATTGTTCCCCAGCAACCAATTTACACATGACTGAAGTCCTGATCTCTGTTAACAAATATCTGCGTATAACTGCAAGGGACAAGATTTTGTTATCAGGACTGTTCTGGTTTCATTTGTAGTCCGAGTGGTAATGACCAATCACATTTGAGCAGGCTATGGTTGGAATCCATCTGTTACCTTCTGATGACGATTTAACTTGTCAATTTTCTTTTATTACAGTTATCTGCAGTCATGTACGTTCAGGTGAAAATAAATCAAGAGTCACCTCTCGAACGATAGAAGATAGCTGATGTGTTCTGAGTTAGTCTTCGTAAGCAAAAGCATTTGTATTTCATGATGAAACCAGATTTAATAAGTCACCAGTTTGAAACTAGCTCATAGCTGCTGAGAGGTAGAACAGACTTAACATGAGTCTGTTCCATTCCAGGTTTCAATGTTAATGTGATGGCAGTAAATCACTGTGTCTATTTCTTACACTGTTTACTAACTGACTAATAGGGCTGTCTAACAATCTGTATTGATCCTAATGGATTTTCCTTTGCATGGAGTGATACGCCTCGTACACACTCCCAGTACACAGGAGATCGATTTTACGTCTGAAAAAGTGGCTGCGAGTTAAGTCCGTCACAATATCCTGGTGACCATGGTATATTGTGCAATCAGACAATTTGACCATTAAGATATAGAGTCGATTGAACCTTCATTGTCATGGCAGAGTACTATAAGATACAATTATGAAGAATTCCGAACACTTCTAAGGTCGTATCTGACTGCAGCACATTCAGAGTGTTTTGACATATAGGCTTCCAACCGAGTTGGTCACTTTTCCATCATTCAGAACTGTGTCCTTGGTCACTTACAGCAGCCTCTTTCACAGAAGTTGGAGAGAAGGTGGCTCTGCTGGTTTTCATCACTTTTGATGGAAAGAGATTGGGGAAAGGTGAATGAATCAGGTAAAAAGAGAAATAGTGCAATTTAGTGGGTTACTTGAAGAACTTTTTGCCGGGCTTTCAAGGACCGTCCCCAGCCCCGGAGTCACCTTAATGGAAACTGAGTCCTTTAATGGAAAATGGCCAAAAAAAGAGATGTGGGTGAGAGGAGAGAAAAAGGAGAGGACGAAGGAGGGAAACAGACAGAGAGAGACATACAGAGCTGATTAAAGCAGAGAGAGAGAGAGAGAGGGAGAGAGAGAGAGAGAGAGTGAGAGAGAGAGAGTAGAAAGTGAGAATAGAGAGGATATGTGTGAATGAGAGATAAAACAAAGAGAGCAACGATGTTAATGGCAGTTCATGTTTACATACACTTAATGGTTTAATTACTGGTGGTACTCAAATGACGACAGTTGTTTGCCGCTAATATCACAGTAATGTGACAAATATCAATGCTCTCCAGAAGTGTCCAATTAAAAACCCAGTGCATGTAAACACAATTATCTAATTGCATTAAAGTGAAGTCTTCATCACAATAATTGGGCAAATAGAAGTCCAGCGTGTTCGTGTTTCCACCCACTGCTTTTTACCTCCAGCTTTACATGATTATATGAGAATGGAAATTTCAATAATGGCACCGTTTGCGAAACGGCAGAAATCAGAGTTGGAGTAAAACGATTTGTTGTGTGCATAGATTCGGCCCCTCAGAGGGGGAAATTGCCAAATCAATTTAATGTCTGCGAGTTCAGTTACACAAACATTGATTGGATTTGCAGTTAGATCACTGCCAAAACCTGAATCGTCGGTGAATTTTTCTTTTTGATAAAAATAGAAATGGTTTGTTTTTCATCCAAGAATAGTGACCTTGCCTTTCTTGAAGATTAGTAGACTTTCAAACAGCAGTTCCTAAACTTTCCCTCCCACAAACGAACTAGTTCACATATTTATCTTTCATTTTTTTCATATTTTTTTTATTGAACCTCCCATCCCCAACCCTGTGTAGAGTTCAGGGTCCGGGATTATCTTTATAACGTGTTACAGCGACGTATGTCTTTTAGCTGTAAAGCACGATATTAACGCACTACTAAAGGAAGTTATTACATTAACTAAGGCAAGAAATCACCCTACCTGATAGTCACTCATCACTCACAGCATTTATACGTGTATCATATAGTTAATATCTCAGGAAAGCTACACGTTAGCAACTTAGTTTTTGTGCTGAAGAGGACTGCGGTGTGATATTGTCCTTCTCAGCGGCTTTGTAATCCAGCCTTGAATCGCAGTGTCTTTTTGGAGACTTAAAATAAATCCACAATGATAAACTTAATACTGAACGTCCTCTGTGATTATGTATGCATATTCCAAGTTGTTGCTAGGTTGTGGCAAAAAAAGGTACTGATTATCACCCTGCTACCTTCTCAGAGTTGTAAAATCTTGCCTGGTAGTGTTATAAACCACTGTGCCGGGTTTTGGCTTCTAATAAGCCTTCAGTCTCGTTTCACCTCTAGCTGGAATTCCTCGATCACATTTCATTGTCTCAACAGTTCCTGAAGCGGCTCCTTGCATTGAACGCCCACTAAAATCCTAGAGAAAATATGTGAGCTGTCAGGCAGACTGAATAAACTGCTACAATAGTAGTGTTCGGTCAGATTGACAACTGAAGAATGCTGACACACCTCCTGGGGACTTGAAATGCTACGAAGGAGACACTTCATGCGAACAGCAGGAGGGATAACAGAAACCAGCAGTTGTTGATATCGGAGATGGCCTGAGGGTCGAGGCAACGTCAGTTTAAAAAAGACAAAAAACAAACAAGACATCTGGAGGCAGATCGTGCAGCACATTGTTTCTGCTTTCAATTACAGCAACAAAACACTTTTTTAATGTGGACATGACATGTTTACAAATACAGCAGTAAGAGCTTATCTTCTATACTGTATAGCTAAAAGGAAGACAATTAGAGTAGTGCAGCAGATCTTCTGTTGTACCTCCAATGGGATTTTGTCCGCCTTCAGATCGTCGTATCTCAGTAAAATGTTTGTACAAGTGAAGGAAACTTATGTTTTTTGTAAAAGATTGTCAAAGTTAAGAATGTCAGAGTCCACACCAGCAGAAGCTCCTCTCTCCCCCAGAAAACAGTGCTCCTGAAACACCTCGTCAGTAGTCCCGCCTTAAATTTTCGTGACTTTGTGACATCATGCTACATCACCATTTGCAAAATGTTTGTCTAGCGGCGAGTTTTGCTTTTCTAAGAATTGATTTAGTACAGACTGCTCTGATGTTGTTAGCATGTTAGTGCTGGGTAAGGCATGAATGAGCAGACCAATCAGAGCAGATCAGGGCCTTAAAGAGACAGGAGCTTAAACAGAGCGTTACAGACAGCGGCGGAATACATAGCTGCAGCACTGGTCAGTATGAGAAAACTGATGTGTTTTTGAACATTAAGCATCTAAATCTATTCTAGAGTGACCCAAAATAAGATTATAAACCTGAAAATGAGCATGATGTGTTGCGTCCTTTAATGTCACGCAGACTGTTGATTCCTTTCCACTTAATATGTTGATGCAACATGTTAGAGCAAAGTTGGGCTTCCAAAGGCCAACACAAATACATTACGGTATATAGCTGACAAAAATTGTACAGTATGTGACATTCTGTAACAAAAACAAGAAAGAGGATGTGGAAGGACCTCTCTTTGTCAACACAGTTTTCTCCCCCAGATAAATGCGTAGCTGGAGAGGGTCATGAGAGGAGACAAGTGTTTGATGAAGAGCAGGGCCGCGCTGTCTGGTCTAGCTGTCGGCTTGTTTTTTTTCTTGTCGTCGCCGGGTTTAAAAATAAATCCCTCCTTCCCCTCTTCCATCCACACCTCCACATGCCTCCTCCTCCTCCAGCGGTCTGTCCTGACTGTAATTACCTCCCACTTACTGTATGTTATCGCGCCGAGCTCTCACCACTTGCAGCCACTTACACTCACTATAGGTGGAGGGAACGATGTGAAGGTGTGAGTGTGCGGGGGATAAGGAGGCAGAATGGATGCGAGACAGTGAATTAGGCGGCTGGGTCAGGTGTTAAAGCGGCTTTTCGGAGCCCGAGCACGGACGGTTTTGATACCACCGGAAGCCTTCTTCTCATGGACGGCTGGATGGGACAGGGATGCAGAGGGGGAACGGCCTGCAGGGACGAGGACACAAGAGACAGTGATTAAGTGGAGGAAGCAGAGGTTGACTCTAAGTCGTGTAACCTTGTCATCTGCAATCAAGCCCCCGGGGGCCCACGTGTCTTCACTCAGGCCTAATATCACAGGCAACCCCCCTCCCACCCCTTCAGCACCCCTCTTCAGCCTGCAGGGAGTTAAAAATACATCTATCTAGAAAACGTCCTTGCAAAAACGGGTTCATCATTTTTTTTTCTCCCTCCCCCCTGCTGCTGATATTCTGAAAGCATAACTTGGGGGCAGAGGCAAGGTCAGCCACCAGCTTCTGTGGCAGACTGATGAGATTCAGCTTGGCCGTGGTGATAGCAACGGAGAGACGGATAGAGGGCCATGTTTCATCCTCCATCCATCTATCATCTCCGTCTCTAAATACTGTATAAGTGCTTCTTCCTGAAGGCCGAGCTTTGTATGCGCTGCCGCCGCCGTAATGCCATTCAGCTCAGGCTTTTATTGTTCTGCATCTGGTCTGAGTCAATGTGGTTAGGGATCGGAGAGTTTTCCCCTTTCAGTTGAATAAGTGATTCAGGCAGAGCTGCCCATATACAGCCGGGGTTATTTTTGCAGTCACAGGGAGTTAGTCACATTGAGATCTAAATAAAATCTGAGCGGCAAAGGCTACTTTGAGTGACATTGAGAGGACACACACATGCGAGCCACACGAGCAGCTATACTTTAACTCCGGCAATCAGTGTCTTTCATTCCGTCGGCGCCGTGAATCAAAGTTAAAGCGCTGTTGAAATGGTCCTGGCGAACGCACGCTAATCTGCGACTTGAGGGCGAGGTTTGAAGTCTCTTTCGGCGGGGGAGAGAGAATGTGAGATGAGATCAGAGCGTCGCAGCATTGTGCTCGTCCTCTGGATGCAGGTGGTCGCGACCACTCATCACGAAAAGAGTCTGAGTAAATAGTCAAATGGAAAAAAATTCCAAGCTTTTAGATCACTATTTCAGAAGTGTTCTCTCTTTTTTTCCTTCCTCTTATATTCAGTGCTCCGGGGCGATGCTTTGGGGGAAAAGATTATCTTCCTGCCGTCCTCCTCTGTAATTCCCTCTGTAAACAGTTCTGCTGGAATAAGCTTACTCTCAGATGCTCGCTGACATTACCTGCTGCGTGGGAGATGATTACAGAGCGCTACGAGGCTAAACAGCCCCCGGCGATGCTGAGACGGGGGAACTTCATGACATCCTGTTTTTATGGTGGATTTGTGAGTGTGTGTGTGTGTGTGTGTGTGTGTGTCAGAGCCGAGAGAAAGCAGCGCGACTGCGGCATGCGCGTGTGGGCAGGAGGGCCGCAAACCCCGTCGAACGAAGGGCATCCACATCCAGGTACTTAATGGTCTGTGCGACTGTCATCATCATTCATTAATACTTCTCTGTGAAGGCATCAAAATGATTCAGGGCTGATAGAAAATGCGCCACCAGGAGGGACCGAAATATCTGCCAGTAGAAGTGACCTACATTTGCGGCCTCGTGTGTGAGATGGGTTGCAGACCTTCTCCCGCAACTTGTCTCAAGTGTGTCTCAAGGGGATTTTAATTTGAGATTAGTCAGTGTTTAAGTGCTTTTATGCTGTCATTCTGGCCTCATTATCTAAGTGGGGACTGTCACTGCCTTTAGCTAAGCTATTACTGAACGTAAAGGGAACTTTAAGAATCCCCGCCTATTATAGGGAAGGTCAATGGTTATCTGTAATTGCAGAGGGAGTGCATTCCAGGGGTTGCAGCAGAGGGCGACTCCAGAATTTTTTTGCCTGCAATCGCACCACCAGTGAAGATAATTAGAGGAGGGAAAGTGAGGAGAGAGGGCCGGCCCTTTAGTTGAGATCTGCTCCCTGTGGAACTCATAGAATGGCCCCCTCGGACTTCTCACACGGGCAGAGTTTGAACTTCAAGGTTGTGTGTTGACCCGCAAAACAAGACAGGAAACTAAATACAGATCCCAGAAATGAGTGTTTCTCCAGAAATGGTCGCTGTCCACTTTAAAGTTATTTAAGCTGGAAAAAAACGACTGGATTGGTTATAACTCAGGGCACAGAGAGTCATAAGGATTGCAATAATATCTTAATTATATTTTAATCATGGACCAAGGGCCAAAAGATAGCGTGTGGTGTGTGGGCTTGTCAAGATGACAAATAGCACTATATAGAAGACTTGAGAGGCAAGTCAGAAAAAACTAATTCTGGCTTCCATTTTCTAAATCTGATCTTAACTGTTTCTGTTTTTATGACTTAAGAGCAGCTAATAAATGATTTTTGCGAGGATCATCTTAAATTCCTTGATTTTTTTTTATTTTTACCCCACTTGGCTTCAGGGCTTCCGTAGTATCACAAAGTTGAATTTTTCCTTAATTATCTGAGTTTCACTCTGCCCGATGAATAATGAACATCAAGTAATCATTTGGAATTATACAAATTTAATTTCTTACTGGAAACTTCTGGCGGGTCAAATCAAACCTTATGGTGGGCGGGTGGCCCCACTTTGGGCAACCCTGTTTTAAACCATCCCCTAATCATGTTAATTACAGTCACAATCCAAGTGTAGGCCTAAACAATATTGACTTTAACTTCAGTCATGTAGGCTAAATATCATTCTTGATATGAAGTGCAAACAAAGACACAGCTTTTGTTGCACCACAGTGCTGATGCACCGACCACAGCTTTATCCACGGGCACCACGGATAATCTGCAGATTATCAACAGATTAAGCAGCCGTAAAA
>CAEMYA010002116.1:475442-506699 GCA_903131615.1 Diplodus sargus
AAAAAAAAAAGGCAGCAAGATTCTCCATGATCAAATTTGATGTGTTGTAATGTTCTGTGTTCTTTACCTGATGCATACCATGTACAGAGGCTGTGTCCTCATCACAGCAGTCCCCGGCTCCATCTGACCAGAAGCTTAAAGTTCATTCTCTTTCCATATGGAGAGTTTCCTGTCAAAGTCACATAATTAGTTTACTCTTTATTATTATAGAGTAAGGGATAACAATAACAAGTATTTCTGCTTCAAAAAACATACACTTATGATTAAATCTTTACATTTGGCAGTCCCGCTTATGACTTAGTTAGCTGCTCAGTGCATTCCGGGAAACGTTTGCACAGGTTGACAGTCGGGCAGGACTGTTTAGCTGCAGCTATCCGGGCTCTGCTGACATGGTGTTTAATGTCTTGTGATTAACCTCAGTCATTTGCTGGACGGGCAGAGTGGCTGCTCGCTGCACCGGCTTCCCCAATTATTGCTCTTTAAGGAGAGTGCAGCAGATTTATGGCCAGTGAGAGGAGAGTAGTATCCCAACAATTACGCCGGGCGCTAGAATTAAATTGACAATTTGTAATCTTAATCGCCTTAACACTCCTGCATCCAGAGAGAAGCATAATCAGCCAGGGCAAGGCCCCGAGGAAATCAATTCAAAGACTCTCTGGCTGGCTTCTTCCTCTCTCTTCCTCTTTTTGACTTTCTGTTATCTCCTCATCCACCTATTTCTTTTACTTTCTCTTACAGGTCGAACCCTTTATTCTCTAACTCTCTGGCACTCTCTTACACTCACGGCTTTGTTTCTCATCAGTGGCCCCCTCTCCGTCTCTCTCTTCAACACACTGACATCTTACTTGGCAGAGATTTCCATTATCTAAGGAGCGGAACCATTTACCAGGGAGTGAGCTCCAGCCATCCAGTATGGCTGACTGAAGACTCGTCTTTCTATAGAATCCTACGCTCAGCCATTTTTTTCCCCCACTGCTCCATCCTCAAATGAGACCGATGACAAGTCTGAGCAGATGTTCACACAGTGGTCCATGTCCCGCGTCTCGTATCCATGGTTACATCTGTCTGCAGCTGTGACAAAAGTTACAGTTGTGTTTTTAAGCCTGATTTGACCAATCGTGTCGACATCGCTGTCAATATAATTGACGAGCAGATTTTCTTAATGAACTCACTCTACAAGTAGCAACATGGTTCACTACAATATCTCAAAGCTGGTTTCAGTGTCTAAGATATGAAAGTACATGTACAAAGTACAGATATATTGCTATCCAAGAAGAAGAAAAAAAGAACGTTCTGAATCAGAGTATAATATAGTATTTATTGTTCTGAATCAAACAATAAAAGTGATCATTGAAATGTGATTAAATTAAAATTTGGTGTGGTGGGTTTGTCCAAAGTCATTTGATCAAGCAGATTAATCAAGATTAAAGCAGCCAATGTTTCTACAAATTTGGTATATACGCAAATATGCTAAATTTATGCTAATGCTCACCATCTTAGCTCAGCCTGTTAGCACACACATACTTGCCAATTAGCCAAGAACAGCTGAGGCGAATGGGAATGTCAGAAAAGATTTGAGCGGAACAGAATGTCTGTGCCAATTTTCATGGCGTTTCATCTGGTATGATCACAACATTTTACTCAAAAGCACAAATGCTGATGTAATGATGATGCAGGAGAAAAGGCAAGTTCGGAGTCAATAGAATTCATGGTCTGGGAACTTTTACCTCCTGGTGGCGCTTGAAGAAAAGTCTAGATCACCAGAGTCACTAGAGTCCATTCTCTGGGGACCATGAATGTCTGCACAGAACAGTTGTTGAATTACTTCTGTCAATCTAGAAGTTCACGTTATGTACTGGCTACCGGTATAAATGACCGAGGGAACAAGACTGTGCAGACTATTTATTAACAGCCATTCAAAAAAGAAAAAACCTATAAATGTTCCACAGATAAGATCCATTCGCACATCATCCCCTCTCATTTCACTCTTGCTTATTATTCTCTCTCTCACGAGATGTGTAAATAACCAGTGTTGTTTAAAAAAACATAACCTCGACGCAACCACTGTCAATCCCTCCAGGCATGTACAGAGTGTTTGCTATTTATCTCCAAGATTATAAAGAATCAGCTTTTTTTGCAAGTTGCAGTGCTCATTGTAGGCAATAACATTTTCTAATAATCACACTGAATCTATCTGCTTTGAGTTTTTAAATTTTCCTTTGAAGGATTCTGAAGCAGAGCAAATCCGTGATACAGCTGCTGTTTTAAATTACACCATTTGGCCTCCAATGACCCCAGCATTTTTACAAAGTTTCAAATAAGGGTCCAGTTTTCAGTGGCTGTGGTCTTATCCTACCTGTCAAATAACAAATAAAGTGACTTTAGTGTACTAAAAGACACAATTCTGGGTCAGACAGTGGGAGACAGACCGTCAGTATTCAGCCAATTCTTCAACAAAAAGCATAAAGCCAGGCAGAGAAACAATTTGCAGTAAAAATGCTTTTTGATTCAAGCTTCATCTTGAGTCGTATTCCGGTAACTGAATTAAGTATAAGTTCAAATTTAAAAGTATGAAATGGCTCTTGCCACGTAATCATGCAGGCTTTTGATATCTACTCATCTTAATGAGTGTAAAGCTGAGGAGGCATGACTCAGGTCTCCTCAGTGCTTCTGACCACATTACTTCAAACATGGCATCCTCGCTTTGGGGATGAACAGTTATTGGAAGTATTTAGGTCTGAACACCTTGCCGACAGATTATACTCCAGTACTTTTAACCTTCTGTGAGCCAGTGTGCAGGCTCTGATCCTCAGATAGGGCTCTTTCTGGCTGCTCTGAAGTCTGGGCTGCAGATGAAAGGTGACCGGCTTTTTGCTGAGAGGGCTCCTGGGTGCTCGCTTGAGAGAGACGGATGGCTGTCCTCCTTAAAGTCTCTTGCCAAGACCCATGCAGATAATTTCAGTTGCATGACTTTAATTTTATGACGCTATTAAAGCTATTTGTGTTATAAAAATGATGTTATTAATGGTTATAGAGAATATTTTATAGACTGGTGCACAGCGAAAAGGTCTATAAAACCCAGTAAACACAGATTGTTAGGTTCTACCAACATCCATGCTAAAATACTGCACTTTTCTCTCTCCATCAGCACATTCTGCTGTACTGTGACTACCAGGCCTCCACCCTCGATGTGTCAAAGCTTCCCAGCCACAGGTTTGAGGCTATGGACCACTTTGCAAAGTGCTTCCTGATCATACGGCTGGAGGGCAGCCAAGTGGAAGGAGGTCTCCACCTGGCTGAGGGGGACGGCAGGGGTTGGAAGGCGGTGCGCGTGGACCTGGTGGCGCCACCTATGGATCGCTACGCCTTTGCTCTCCTGGGCTGGTCTGGCTCCAGGGTATGAAGGATTATACAGAGTGTGTGACAGTGAGGAGTAGCTGCAGGTCGAATCCTTAAAAAAAGGAAAATGTAGCAGTTACTGTAGTTCACGATGAATCATTTCTGTGTGTGCTGACACTGTGTGATGGAATGTTGCTTGGACTCAAGAACAACATCCAGGTCAAGGTCCAGGAAGTCTTTATTTTGCCAAAAAGATGTTGAATTAATTTCTTAAATCTAGTTCTCGGGAGACATTCTTTTCAGACAACTAAAACGACTTCAAACAAACTTGAAGGGCATCAAAATGAACACAGAGTCACAGTGTATTATATTATATGGACAGTAATGTCTGACATAGAATCCCTTCTTCCTCATAAAGCTCTTCAGGAAGCATAAGGGCATTCATGTATCACTATTTCCTTTCAATGCCATAAAAACAGACAACTAAAACAGATATTTGGTTTCAGACAATTGATTCTTTTCTTCCGCAGCAGTTTGAGAGAGACCTGAGGAGGTTCGCGCGACTGGAGCGGAATATGCTTTTGGACAACCACGCCCTGTACGACAAAACCAAGGTACTCAGTAACAGGACTGATTTCTCATCATTGCATATCAGCCATGCAAAAAGATCTTAAGATTCAATGCAATACAAATATACATTCATAGCTTATCATATAATAAACACAGTCTGTATACATGGACTGATTTTCTATATCGTATAATAGAAAGTTAGTACTACAAATGTATGATTGTAAAATGATATCGGCTAACCAATATAGCAGTCGGGTTGTATCGAGTATAACTTAACACGTTTATACCAGAACACACTGTGGCTACCACTTCAACAAAAACACGATAATCTGCATGAAATTGCCAAATGGTTCATTTATTCGCCCATAATGAGACAGGCAGATTTTTTTTTTGGTGAGTTACAGCAGATTTTATTTTTCTCTTAAACTCTAATTTGCTGCTCCCTTTGGCTGTGAGAAGCTTCCTTTCTGTGTGTGTTCACTACCGAGATGTTTTTAATTGTGGGGGTGAGGTTTTCTTTTTTGTTGCACCTTACTTTTGAATATAGTTACCTGTTTATTTTGAGTTGTTTATATATTTATTTATTTTTGTACACAGAAATCTTTCTTAGGATATCTTAAAGTGGTCGGCTGGATAATCTAATATAGATATTGTTGGCTCTTGGAGCACCAAAGCCAAGTGATATCTAGTTCCAGTATATTAAAGTGGGGGAAGACATATTTGCTGCTGAAATCTCCCAGTCTCTGCAACTCACATCAAAACAATCTAGATGGATAAATAGCTCAAGAGGTAAGAGGGTAACGAGCATTTTTTGAATTTGGGGTGACCTGTCCCTTTTAAGATCCAAGCTTGTCTGCATTTTGTTGTTGCTATTTTTACTTCAGCTACAGTTCCATATCAAAGCCATCTACTGGTATGATAATAGTTTCTATAAATTAGGAACACAGTCAATGGACTAAACACCAACCTTATTTAAATGGTTGCACAAGTTTAGAGATGTAACTACAGTAAGTAGGTGGTGATTCAGTCTTGAAGGGGCAATATGTAGGATACTTTGTTCAAAAACAAAAAAAATGAGCTGACTATCTGATGGCAACTATAGTAAGCATGATGCTGATATGCTGCCCCCTATCTGTCCAGAATATGGGTTTAGCAGGTGACCAATTCATGCAAATTGCTTCTTTAAACCGAATGTTCTGAGGGAGCACAAGAGCAAAATGTTTCCTTAAGTTACAACCAGTGGAAACTTCAAAACTAGGTCTATCAGCAGCGAGTGCAAAGACCACCTCAAGTGTTTTCCACAGAGTTTATGCTGTCAGGTGGGATTTGCTGCGTCATCTCCCTCCGAGTGTGTGTGTATGAATCCGGGGAGTGAATTACTTTCAAAGCTTAGGTCCGCAAAGGTTTTTTTGGAAAGATCAGGGCCGACGTGTTGGAATACCACAGCATGAGAAAATGTTGACAGATCTGAAATTATTTGGTGCAATATGTGTTTCCACTCTGAGCGAGCAGAAAGGTGATACTGAAGCGAGAACAACATTTTTAATTATAGCACAGTGCTCAGTGGGAAGTGGGCAGGGTTGCGGCTTGGATGCGGCGCAGTGCTCCATCACACACACTCACAAACAAATGCCTCGCACTGTATACATGAGTACACGAGAGCAAGTTGAGCGGATAAAACGCAACCTCATTTTTAAATGTACGAAAGCACAGGCTTGTTAAAGTAAACATAATTACATTGGGGAGTTCAGGGTTCATTTACACATTCCCAAATTAAATAAACAGAATCGTACCTTATAGAGTGGCAAAAGGCAAACAGGAAATCTATTGAGACATTAACTCTTTGTCTGCTCACATAGCAAGAGTTAATTAGATTTTGTGAAGGAGCACCTTTCCTTTGTTGCAATCATGACTTTAATCGGCTTCAGAGGGATAAAACAGTGGGGATGTGTGTTTCCATCCAGGAGTTCAAAGTGTCATGCAGAGGAGGTAATGATACCATGTAGAAACTGGCTGTCGTGACTGACACCCTATGACAAAGTCAAACCATCAGTTGTGGCACATGAGACATTTTTAGCCGTGCAGAGAAGTCACTTTCCACATGTGACAATCAGCTTTGACAACAGGTGCAACGAGCTCACAGGCAGCGGTGACAGGTGGCAGCGATTTTTACATTTTCCACGCAGAGAGCAACAAGTCAGGGAGTATGATTGTCAGGTAATGAATATGAATATTTCTAATTAATATATCTAGCTGAAAGTCAAGAACAGACAGGAAGGCAAGTTTGTGTGAAATGTGTTGATCAGTGAAGCCACTATTAAGCTTTTGTATTCTGCATTAATAAGAGTGCTAATTTCTAATCATTTTCATAATCAATTAATCATTAAAAGGTGCAATGTTTTATATATGGCCAGAATTTAGACTTTATTTAAACTAATACTTTCAGCGGCGTGAGGAAACAAAGGTTGATGTTGCGTCAACTATGTCTATGTATTGTGCTGCAGATATATCTACTTAAGTTAGCATGCTAACCAGCTAGCCCCGGTCTGTTCTGTCTTGTTATACCATTTTATACCGCAAGAGGCAATAGACTGGCCTGTAGTTTCAGATGAATGAGTGCTGAGTTGACTACTTAGTCTAGCATGCAAATTATATAGAGGGAAGGATATATTATTGCATCTATATCACTTATTAAACACAAAAATACAACCCTACACTATCTGAATTCATGCTTCTCTCTTTTACTGAACTAAGACGACCTCAACTGCCATGTTAAGTCATCGTAAGACACACTTCATTCAAACTCGACATAAATAAAATAAAACATACCAAACAGTCTTGGTTCATCTTCCTATTATCAAGTCTGGTTTGGTTGAAATAAATCCTCAATTCGTGGGGTAAGATATGAAAATGTTCTTCCTATACAGCTGATTTTTGTGTGCTGTTGATGCTCGACCCTCCATTGCTCCTCTGCCAATTCATGCTTCTACTGTCCCTGGCTGCCTTGTTTTCATGTCACTTGAGTCATAGTCCTGTTTCGAGCTGTAAATCGCCTCTGTACTTCTCAAACTGGCATCCGAAGGATTTGAAGACTGCGTTCTTGGAGGCAACTGAGCCCAGCTGAGCTAAGCCCTGTTGCCTGCATTGACTCCCAAGCGATCCAAGGTTGCAGTCCAGGCAAACTTGAGTTAGCTAATTAGGACACTAGCTACACAGCAAACCAGTCTAATTAGCTAACAGCAGATAGCTACACGCACAGAGTAGAGTGAACTGTCCCTACTATTTGGAACTACCTTTTGTGTACTTGCCATATCTTACAAATTACATCTTTAATTGATTTATTAAGCAATGACTTGTTCCTACTCCTCAAATGACTGCAAAGCACATCCCTTTTTATCATTATATATTTAAAATGTCTTGGATTGTTTTGGACTGTTGGTTAGATAGAGTAAGCATTTGGAAGACATCACTTTGCACGCTCACACAAATCCTGTGTTAGTTTTTCAGTTTCCTGCCATTTTTTTTAGACTTAATGATTAATCAATATCTTCAGCCATGCAGAAAAGTCATTTTCCCCATTTAACAATCAGTTTGACAGCAGGTGTGATGAGCATGGAGGCAGGGGTAACAGGTGGAAACGTTTTTTTTTAGACTTTCCACGCTGAGGGCAACAAGTGGAGGAGTTTCAACACTGTGTAACAAAAATTGGATTTTGCTAACGGAAACCTGACAAACACAAGTTTGTTTGAAACGTGTTGATCAATGAAGCCACTTGCAGTGTTTGTATAAATCCCAGTCATTTGTAAGCCGCACATCAGCTGAAATTGCACAACCTCAGCTTTCTTTTATCTGCACGACTCTCTGATTTACAGCTTTCAGACAGTGAGATACACTCCTGCAAGCGCAAGTGCGCGAGTGTAAACTTAAAGAAGATTGACAGGACTCTTCAGCTGAAGGACTCAATTATTCAGCAGGGAAAAGTTTATAGTACTGACAAGACGACAACGAAAATTCCAGGCAACCATCCATCTTTGTGACAGGCATCTCCGAAGCTTGTGTTTATCCTATCCTTGCGACTATTCATTGCATCCTGTAAAGGAGCCCCAGCTCATTTCCAATGCATAAGGCAGAGTGTTTGAGCAGAGCGGAGTGGGACAAGGGTGTACGGCGTATCAGCACACGGATCGACAGGGGAGACACCCTGTCACCGCGATGTCCCATCAGCTGCTCCCCGGGGACAGAGGTCAGAGTCAGCGGGATCACTGGGTGGCAGCTTCCTGACAGATATTATACACAACCAGCCAACTCAGATGGTGTTTATTCAAATGCAAGGGCAGAACCAGGCTTGCTGACAGTGCAGCCATCCGTGCACTGGAGTGGACAGGGGGAAATCACACACAAAGACACACACACACACACACACACACACACACACACACACACACACACACACACACACACACACACACACACACACACACATTCTTTGCATGTGTTTGCCGGAGTTTGATGAAGTAAGAAGGTGCGTCAAGCACTTTGAGGAAAAGTCTATTCTTTAAAGTGATAAGGTTGAGGAAATGAGACTACAACAGGAGATTTACAGCAGACTACTATCAGCCCGTTGGAGATTTAAAAGTGCAGCGAGAGGCCAAACTGTTTATGCGTGCACAGTCGCTCACTTAAGCAGCAGCATCACTTCCCAGGCTAGTTTCAAGGTCAGCAGAAAGCTTAACGGGGTTCACTCAGACAAGAGTCGCACAACAGCGTGACCCGTTCCTCACTCTCCACTCCACATCACAGCCGTAATTAACGTAATGAGGATCAATTAACTGTCCCGCCGTCAGTCCTGTCAGTGCCTGCACGCGACGCTGACTGTTCTCTCTGTTCGCTCTCTCGATGTTCGCCGTGGGCATGAGAGGAGGAGCGTCCCCCCTTTTGCCCGCACTCATCGGCGTTAATTGGTTCAACGTATGGCTGAGGACGGCGCGATAATGGTGCTTTCATCTTTTTCGCGTCCCTCCTAATTGGCCAGTATTTTGGAGCGATTCGCTGCTGCTCGTGTGACTTGTGTCAGAGGAACGGTGGAGTGATGAGGACCGATGTCTGATTAAATAGCAGACAACCCAACTAAGGACCAAAGGCGGTCATTTAGAGGACTTTAATCTTGTGGGCTTCAGAGAGGCTCTCGACGGATACAAGCCGATCTCCGTCTTATTATGAAATACTTTAAAAAAGATTAGAGGGTTATACTCGAGCTAATGATCTTCTCCCAATTAAGAAGAGGCTCAGGGGGGATCTTCAAATCATCGTGGGAGGGGACTTGTCAACCGTCACACAGGGACACAATGACTCATGCACAGCAAACATGTTTCCAGTTTGAAGCATTTACCGTCATTTAGGTGAAAATGATGTCATTTGAACACAGGTGACACCGAGGGAACAGCGGTGAAATGGCTGAAAGTGCAGGTTGTGGTCCATAGTGGGAGCATTATCCAAACCAATTATGGGGAATGACCCCACAACACAAGGCTTTATGGGTATCAGGAGGTGGGTGTTGACAGCTGGAGTTCCTCGTGCTCATAAAGCCTCGCATAACAAAATGAGCAGACCATAACCTGCGTTGGAATATGGGCTCCTTGAAGGGAAACACAGCTGTATTGACATGGTAAGCTACGTCTGTTTCGCTTCCACAATTTTCCCTTCTGATTTCTGCCTGCTGCTAAATCCTCCAAACTGGCAGGATGACAGATTACCAAAACTGTAGCCCCCTGTTTTACCAGGCAGTCCAAGGAAAAAACAGGAGCCCCAAGAAGGAAGTAAATCACAAGCTGAAGGTCCATTTTGCGTTTTCACTTTATCGGAAGAACCATTAAGATGAGGCCATTTGTCAGAGGGGCTAGTTTTCACACACAATGACAACAACAGTCGTAGTATTGTTTTTTGTGCTTAACTGTTATTCAGTTGTCACATACGGAAGTGGACAGAGATTGAAAACACCAGATTACCAGCGTCTGAAGGAGCAATAATCAAGTGTGTTGTGCATGTTTGATCTATTTTTGCTTTAATATTTGAATGAACATTAACAGAAATGTTCCAGTCTACTAATTGTTGTTGATTTACCAAAAATGAATCTTGAGCATTTTTGTCATCCATTATTTCTGAATTTGAGGTCATTTATCTAGGAAAGGTGCCAAACCTTCTGAGATGTTCCAGGGCTCCGGAATTTGTTTGCACAAGTTATGGCTAACTGCTGCCAACTGTAAAAACAGTTAGCTAGTTAGCTCAATTAGCCCTGCATCTAGCAGACCGGACTGGGATTTTGGAATACCAGAGAAGTGTTGGTGTTTACTCCACTAGCACAGGGCCTTTAGCCCGAGACGGGTCAGAGCTAGGAGGATAGCATGCTATATTTAGTTTGTACTTTTGCAACATTTAATGTCAGAGCATTCTGTAGATAACTTTAGTTGATTTCTGGATGATGCAAACTAAATTCTTACATACTCTACACCTATAAGATGTTGAACATGTAAGCAAACAGTTGCTTACACACACATCCAGCAACATAATCTGCAGTCGTGTTTCTGGGTAACTGATAAATGTGAGTCCAATATTCACTATTTTAGCTCTATGTTTTTGTCTCTACCAACTCCTGTGAGAATTGTTTGATCATTTAGTTGCTAATTGCTCCCATAATGTTCACCAGCTACTCCTGAACTGCACCTGTCTGCTGTTTGGTGCTGAGCAGGTAGTGTACAGAGGGCTTCTAGATATTTTTCACGCAAAGCAGCTGCCTGCTGTGGCTGGGAATGAAGCTGTATGAGCTGCAAGTTCGGGTGGTAATTCATTATGTGTTCATCACATAATACCCCATCATGCACAATACCAGGAGTCTGGAACTGAAGCAGCTGAATATATTTCAGCCATCATTCATCTTATTATTCACATCTGTGTTTTTATTTTCCTACTGTGATGAGTCAAAATCTCTCAAGCGGGAAATGACCTTCACCTTCGTAGTTTCTGGGTCATCAGAACGCGCCAACTCTGAGGAGACTTTTTGTGGCTCAGGATCCAAATTCAGATCATGGTTTTCCTGGAAAGGTTCCTGCTGTGGGAATTTGCCACTCAGTCCGATGGGTTCAGCTGTAATTGGTCGCTGCGAAACGAAATGTCCTAAACACCAAATTGCAGCCAGGACATCTTTTGCACCCTGATGTGATCGATATGACTGCACCTCCATGTGTCAGGTTTGGGTTGGGACACCCTGCTAGCAATAACTGACATCCAGGCGTCCTCTGGAAATACTCTGCTGGCTTGTAGTGCCACAGGCACTTACAACCAGCATTGGTACCGGCCACCGCAGTTGAATTTTAACTGAAGTGCAGGTCTGAGGGAGGGGTGTCGGCCGGGGGATAGGTGGGTCTCTCTATGTGTCTGCCTGTCTGTGTGTGTGTGTGCCCTTTGCTGTAAGTCTGAAGGTTTGTGATAATTAATATGTGTAGTGGGCTTGATGAATGAGGACAGGTGGAGGATTTCATCATGCCTAGACAGACTGACTCCCTCCCCGGGCAGGAGGGATCCATGACCCTGCCCAACACCTCGAAAAAAACACTCCCCTCTATGTGCGGCAGGATCTACCCTTGAAACTCTCTCTATGTGGTTGTGTGTGTGTGTGTGTGTGTCTGTGTGTGTGTGTGAATGCTCACTGGTGCGGTGCGGCTCAGTTGATCCCAAACCGATGTACACCTGGTAAAAATGTGTTCATGTAAATGCAATTCCTTGTCGTTTGTTCTGCCTATTTATGCACACTTCCACATACCCCGTGCGTAAAGTGTGCTCTATACTGTGAGTGTGTGTGTGTGTGCGTGCGCGCGCGCGAGCTCGTGTGTGTATCAGTATGTGTCTTTCTCAGAGGGTAATTACTCTATGTCATCTGTAGGAGTGTGATTAATGAGCTTCTGGTCAAAAGGCTGTGAGCATAGATGTCCTGGCTTCGGCCGTGAAGCACAGTTGCTGATATAAGAGCACCATTCATATTCTCTCTATACCTGACACGCCTCCAGCGCTACACCGCACTCTGATGTGCTGTTCAAGTAACTTAGTGTTATCCAAACGACAGCATTTTCCCACTTTAATACAAGTTGTCGGCAATAAGAAACTCTCAAAGTTGGACTTTTGACACCTTGAGTGATAAAAGGTGCACTTCAAAACTACAACACAGTTTTGTATTGTATTACTTTGATTAAATTTGCAGAGCCATTCTAAGGAGCCACCTTTCTAACTTCAAACAGATCTAGGGACCATATCTTCCTCTGAGGACTGCTTGTTTATTCTTAATTAATGAAATACTGGTTGGTATTATCAACATATTAGTATTGTAATTATTACCTTTCTGACTTTTAATTTCTGTATCAACACTACATTGTGCACCTTCAGACATTAGCGGTATATACACTACTGTTCAAAAGTTTTGAAACCACTGCCTTAAAAGCTTGGCTAGGTACAGACAGAGGGCTGAGAAGATTATTTTATATTTCAAATGCTTTCATGTTGTACAAACTCCTCTTTACAAAACGATGTTACTTTGTATGAAGGGCTTGTGAAAAAAAAGAAAGCAAAAAGTTTGTCTGTATGCAGATTTAAAAAGAAACAGGTTCTTGTTTCAATGTGAAGTGCCCAGTAAAAAGCTGGAATTGACCAGACTTAAAACTTCAAAATAGAAATGGAAGGTCAATCTTGGGTTAACAGTATTACAAATCACAGTTTAAACTAATACAGTCAAGCCACTGACAACACTGCAGAGGCACCGTCATGGTTTTATAATGATCTCAATAATAACCTCAGATGTCTCGATCTTCTCCCCTGTCATGACTGTGGGGACATCAACATTAATTTATTATATGATGAAATAGTGATTATTTAAGGAAAAGGGAAAAAAAACACATCAATTTAACTGGTTATTCCAAACTCATGAATCAGAGACCAGTGCCTGTAATATTGAGCAGTAACAGTAATGTATCAAATGACTTACTCCTACATGTCATCTTACAACAAAGCCTAGGAACAAAGGTTAAGAGCAGCTCTGATTGATGATGAATACTCAGGGCAGGAAGAGCCAATCAGATACAAAGATTGACCCTGAACCTGCGCATTCTATAAGAGAAGACACTTACTATCTACGGTAACTGTAAACATGGAAGATCAACAACAAATTAACAAAATAATTGTATATCTGAAATATAAACATACATAGATACATTACAACAAAACTGAATTGAAGCCAATAGACAATTATAAAGTAACGTCATATCAAATGTTCAAATCAGATGCACATAATGGGCTAAAACTATTCTTATTGCTTGATCTAACATGCGTCCATCATGACCTATGATATCTTTATACCGTCACTCTAGAGCATGTTTCAGACGGTGCTCGCTCTCCTGTTACTGTACTGCAGACATTAAAATAGACTGCGCTTATTGCAAGTGAAAATACATCGCTGGAGGAAATTTAATCGAAGCTTTTATTTTTAAGCAAAAGCGAATTTAATTTTGGGCCCGGACCAAACAGATTTAATGCCAAATTTATTCGAATGTATAATATTTTATTCATTATATTTCAACTAACCTCAAAATGCGAATAGATACTGTAATGAAAGTTATTGTACAAACCCACAAACTCCTAATGTAAGATTTTGTGAGTTTCTGTTTGTGTGAAAATGTTTGAATTTTTCCAACAAAAATGAAAGCCATCAGAAAAATGTTGCGGGTGCTGTAATCTCATAAACACTCCGCACATGAAAACAAGCTAAGTTCAAACACGTCTCTTTGGTTTCAGATTCCTGCGGGGCCGTTCTTTTATGTGTATAAATGGGCCAATCTGTTTGCTTTGGTGCACAAATTTATGCCCAAACAGCATTGCGAAGGTTCACAGGAGATTCCTTTTTACATTTTTAAAAACCTATAACTAAATGAACATCATTCTACAGATTGCTCTCCCAATTTTTTCCTTGGCAAGGATATCATGTCTAATTTAATGTGATCACAAAGTGAGGACAGTCCTCTCGGCTCCACCACTACCTCCTCTCTGCGTCTGTCCACCGGGGTAACAGCTGAATTTAATACAAAGCTCACTGTCAAATTACGATATCTTGGATGTAGAGTGCTCACAGCTCTTTTTCGACCCCCCATCCTCCTCCACCCTCTGAGCAGTGGATGAGTGGACAATAACAGGGCAATTGCACTGGGCTTTGGGGAGCGGCGGTTTTCGAATGCCTCCCCCGGCCGGCTGCCTGGTGCTCACACAGGCTGAGTTTGCGGTGCCGCTTGGAAGGAGACCCCACTCGGCGAGCAGAGGAAGGGGGGAAGGAGGTTTAATTTAGCGGATGGTGGCACAGGGACCCTCAGGGCGTCACTGTATGACACGCGCATACCTGAGCGTGCGTTGTGACAGACAAGCGAGCCGAGGAAGGTGGGGTCTCTGTCCTCTAAACATCCCAGCGGCAGGCTGGGAGAACTGGGAAATTTGCCGTTTCTAAATGGGGCGACGCGTGGAGTGGGTGTCGGGGGGAGGTTGTTCACTTACCACTCACATTTGCAAACGTTTCCTCTCGACCTTGGTGGCACGTCTGTTCTTATGAATTTTAATTAACAGAGGTAGATGAATAGACCTGGTGTTGCTGCTTGAAAGAGCAGGGAGACATTGTGATGGTTTTTCTTTTTCAAGGTCAGACGCTGATCCACTTTTGTCAGTGCTCGGTGCGGCTATTAGCTTTCAATGAATGCAAGTTGTTTTTGTGTTTGGTTGAATAGTGAAAGTATCTTTCTCTTGGCAATATGAAAAAGGGCTTCATGATGTGAAAAAAACAGGGTTCTGAAGGAAATGCACTTTACCTCGCACAAACTCACATATATGTACACAGATGGCCAACCCTAACCCTGAACCACATACTCGCATACACACCCTAAACACCTATAGTAGGAGTGCGCGTGGTTTCGCATTTAGATGCATGGGCTTCGATACGATTCAGGGGACGATTCAAAACAATCCAATTTAATGAGATGCAGTCTAATACAGTTCTTAACATTTGTTTAATACAGTCCTTTATTTTCCATTATAAATTAAAATAAAAGTGTCAGTAAGTGGGATTCTGGTGCTATCATCCAATAATATACATTGGAATAGATGATAAGAATGATCCTAACCAACCGCCTCTTTTCCTGTGATTACAAAAGAACAAACATGATTTCTTAACAATTTAAAGCACACGGCAATTTGGCGCTGCTTTATTATGATTCCTGTTTCCGTTATTAACCTTTAGCTTAGCTTCAATACAATGCTGCTTAGAAATAGACCTCATTTAACAAATTCCTGTTATTTGCCCACATTTTAAGCAACCAACAGCAATGAAATAAGACATGCACCCATGTCTGCTCTGTTTCCTTGTAACATCCAATGAATTATAACTGAAGAGGGCTGAGTGTTGGTGAAGAAGTGCAAGCCAGAGGGAGAATTTATTTTTTTCTTTTGTCTTACATGGGTACAAACAATATGTAGCATTTCATTAGGCACACTAAGTGAATTACAAGTTGAAGTGTCGTCACTGTTTATTGTTGTTGCGGAAGTGGAGTATTCCAGGAACATTACACTGGTAATTGCTACACTGGGTGTTCTATTTTCAGGAGCAGAAATTGATTTCAAGTTTTTTTCCCTTTCCTCTTGGCTTCCTCCTATTTGGAGATGGTCTTCTTTATTAGACTACATGTGGTTTGTTTTGCTCTCTGTATTGGATTGTGCTCTCTTTTGCTTTTAAACCCTTATTTAGCTACATAAAGGGCTAAAGAGAGTAGAAAAACGGTGGATTGGAGTATAACGCTTAGACATAAAGAACAAATGGGTGTGTCAGGTGCAGCATGAGTCTCAAGTTCATTAATACCTTTTTATAAAGTCAGTAAAGGGTTTGTTTAAGGTCTCAATGAACGTGCATTATGCAAATATTGTGAATGGAATATTCTCAGACTTTAGCTGTGATCAGTGTGTTGGGGGGTCTCATCATGACAATTGATAAAGGTGCAATATGTAATAATTGGCCACCTGTCAAATGGGAGACAAATGGGGGTAACTAATCACCAGAGTATCACCAGAGTAACTGCTAACCACTGTGGACTATGGCTGCTATTAGCTAGATAGCACAGTTAGCCGTGTAGCTTGCGGTTCAGAGTGCTCGCACAAGAGCTGTGGACCGGTTAGCATGTTAATTTTCATAGGGTTATGTTTTTGTTGATTGTTTTTAAAATTAAATTCGTACTTATTGCCCCTTTTAAAAACTATTTATAAGATGAAACAGCATACAGTGTCAGTGATTATCAGAACATTCTGTCAGAATTAAGCTTGTTATTGTCACTTAAATAGACAGGGATTAATGTCCATGTCAGCATGTCCATTCCCAAGCACTCCTTGCTCTGAAGTTGTGATTTGATGAGGGCTAAACACAACAGGCTAACACTAATTAGATGAGCATTATAACAAGACTGACTGACAGTCTGCAGCGATGCTTTGCCTAGAGGCTTTACATCAGAACAGTTTTGAGCTAAATTCTTATGCTAGCATGCACATAAATGATTTTTAGGAATAGTGATGAGGATCACCATCTTAGTTTAGCATGCTTGCAAGCTAATATTCACTAATTAGCACCAAACTCAATGTGGAGACTGATGGGAATGTAATAAGTTTTGCAGGAAGTTGATCATACAAATCGAGCATATTAAAAATGGAACCTGATGATGGGGCTAGATGAAAAGTGACCAGTTATTTCGATTCATCCTGGGGTACATGTATGTCTGAGTGGTGGTGGACCCAGGATGAAAAAAAAAGGGCACCAGCTGTATGCGGTGGGGCACCAGTGCTGTTTTAATTATTTGACATGCTGATTCTCACCTCATGCCGTTGTAGCCTAGTACCTGTGTTGCAGCTGGAAGAAACCAAACAGTCCATCCAAAGACAATGGCTTCTGATTACCTCACGAGGCAGCTGGATTGTGAGATCCCGTGATCACCTGGGCATGGAACCAATCAGTGTCCTTTTAGGAGGTGATGACGGTTAAAGACGGCAGCCACAAGTGTGTATTAGATGTGATAACCAGCAAGAGAACCAACTGTTTTTTCAGCTCTGGGCTACTCAAGAGGTTAGCGCAACTGCTATAGCATCATTTATTTCAGAACTCGAGTCTATATTTCACCAAAAGAAGACTTAAGAACAGCAGCTCTCTTGATGGAAAAGATGTTTTTCGTTCTTCTCCTGACTGGCTTCATTAAGAGTTTGATGAACCAACTAGCTCTGTTGGTGGTAGTGCTTGATCTGATTGGTTGAAGTTTAGCCCATTATAGACTGTGATGGACAGATGGTTCGTCCAACCACCTGCCAAGGTTTTTAAGGTGCCTGCCTTGTTCAAAACAGTTTCTATCTGCACCTTTCCAGATAGTTCTGTGTAACAAATGATCTGCCAAGTCAGGTTAAGATACTGAGAGAATATTGAGAGAAGAAAAAAAATGCTGTTTTCTAAAGCCATCAAATCATTTAAATCGCCTTCAAGTTTAATGGACATAATACTGTGGAAGTCATATCAAAAAGGAAATTCATAGTGTCTGTCAGTCAGTGGGTATCTATCACTGCTCAGAGGACAGACACAATACTGAATGTGTAATCGTCATCATCTCAGTCGTTGTCATAGGAATGTAATGTAGCAGCGTCATCATCATGGCTGGCAACATCCTCGCCGCGAGTAGAACAGTTATCACTGTGGGTGTCAGCATTATCACTGCAGAAAGAAATGTCTTAACCACGGGAACCAATGTCATCACTACAGGTCTCCAGTAATAACATATTATGTCCCCGACTCCTGGTCACACATCATCAAATGGGCGATTATCATCCCTGGAGCCAACAAAAAAAACTCAGAAACATTGGACAGCGATGTGACAGCACAGTCCAAGAAAAATTGGGCAGTTTTAAAAATAGACCAATATACTGCATGAAGACATCTTGGAGCAGAGCAGAGCTGGATAAGGAGTTGGTTCTTAAGCCGGGATCAGACTACAGGATTTAAAGAATCTCAACATATCTCATATTTACAGGCCGTCCGCTCCAGATTTCTCTCGTAAAACCTTGTCTTGCTTTCCAAGAGAAGCTCCCACCTAGTCGTAGCGATAAGGACAGAAAATTACAGATTACAAGATTGATTCGGATTTGTAAATAGGATTTGGAAAATTGGACCGTGTTGAATATTGCCAACATGTGCATTCTCACAATGTGTGGTGACAAACTCAAAATGAGCATGGAGCTGGGCCAGCAGTAAAATCTTTGCGGAAAATGCAGCGAGAAGCTCATGTGAATGATAGAAGGCGTGCAGGTGTAGAAAACATGAGCGCTCCGCTGTGCAGCAACAGCATTAAGCTTTTCTTCTGATGCTGGTGTTCACTTTTGTTGCTGTGACACTTCTTTTAATGATAGTTTTACTTTTCTTGAGGCGAGGGTACGCTTTAAACTAAGTGTGTTATTCAGCCAAGTCTGAAGGTTCAAGTTAATATCTGTTTGAAGTGTTCACATTCCATGGTGGGTTGAAAAGCCTGCTGTCATAGTGGCAAGATGCTATGATAGGTAAAAATGTGGATAACTCGTTAACTCGATAACACGTTTTGGGGGTTTATCCTAAAGGCACTGATGGTGGTGCACTGTACAAACCAAAAGTGATGGAAGTAGTTAGTTTCACCAAATGTGCAACATGCCGGCTGCCGTTTGCTTTGTGAAAACATTTCATCCTCAATTAATTTGAACAAGTTTCACCAATCTTAACAAACACCATATTTGCCACATATGCATGACTCAAGGAATATTTTGTGATGCTGCCACCATTTGTGATTTGCATGTAAACAATGCTTGTAAATATTTTTTTAAATAACATGCCGCTGGCTAATGTATGGTGGCCACGACAGCTTTTCACAAAACACAGTCAACATCATAGAAAACACGACAACATTTCTGGAAACACAGAAACATTTCAGAAAAGACATTCATGTTGTTCTGTGAGATGTTGTGTTTTTTATATGATGTGTTTTCTGAGATGTTGCAAAAAACGTCAGCTGTAGCTCCCCAATAAGGTATCGCGTATATAGATGATGCCCAGACTTTTCCTCTAGCGCCACCGTGAGGTTGACAGTTGTGGTTCTGAGTACTGGATGTACTGCCGTGCAATTTGACACAAATTTTCAACGGCCACCCATGATTCATTTTTGGCGATGTTCTGCATTTTCATCGAGAGCCATTCCTTCAAAATAGAAACGTAAACACATACCGGCAAAAAAAAAAATCCCATCAGCCTTAGCTTTACATGTTTTTAGAACGTATCAACAAATTATAGCACACTGAACTAAGATTGTGAACGTATTATTGTATCTGCGAGACACTGACACATGAACATTCTCATTCTGAGCATGTTAACATGCTCCTAGCATTTTTTTTTAAAACAAGTGTTGCCTCACAGAGCTGTTAGCATGTTTCAAATTGAATGTACTTGTTGACCAAAGAATAAGAAACACAGCCCCTACACAAAAATGTGCAAATGTGTTCCTACATTAACATAAACTACTAAAGAAAGGACTTTGTGACTTCTCTAACAGATAAAGACTTGATCATGTCTGAGTTGTGACTGCCCTTAGAGGATGAACTTGATAGATGTTGGGTGACACAGGGCCTAATAGGTAAGATAACATCAAAATGCAGTTGTGGGATATAATCGACAATTTGACCCTGCCACTGCCATTCCTTGAAGTCGGTCCCATTGCACACCCTGGGAAGAACGTGAATAAGGCATCTGCAGGAAGTAGCATCCATCCATTAACTCTGTGGGCTGCATAATCAGTTTAAATAATGGGACACTCCAGGTCTTTATCTGAGTCACCGCCATGATGTGTGGCAGTGTATGTCAGGGCCCGGGGTGGTCCAAAGTGGTTCTGAGCACAGGTTTCTTTTATTTAGTCACCAAGGGATAATCACACATCCTTATCTGGACATACCAGCCAAGTGAAAGAATGGATTTGAGAATGGATCGGCTTTTGTAATGACTGCGGTCCAATCAAGTCACATCTGAAGAAAGGGTAATTCTCTCCAAAACAAAAAGATCAAAATGGTGGTTAACAACAATTCTTTCAATGAAGAAGAAAAAAACACATTTAGCACTTTGTGTCTTTTGTTCGTCTCTGTTGTCACCTTTTCACCGGGCTTGCGCAGTGGTCATCCATAATAGGATCTAATCAATGCAGACAGAATACAAATAACAGGGAATACCATCAGATTGGTTATAATCTGGAATAGTTTAGATCCAGGTTGTCTTACAAGGTATAAATTAGATATTTTCTTACTTGCCAAGATAGCAGTTCAGTTGGAACAAGTGTAAGTGTGGCTCATCAGCAGTAGCCAGTAGCTGCTAAAAGAGAGGAAAGGCAACTCTGTTTCTTCTGCTTTCATTCTTGTCCGTACAATCCTTAAACACATCTGAAGCCTCCTTGTTTGATCCATTATTGCCACGCTTTGGCCGGCTTGTTATCTTTGACTGATAGTCATTTGCTTTCAGTCTGTATGCGGCTGCAGTAAAGAGGATCTCCTCTACATGGCCGGAATGTCTCAGTCAATTCTCTGTCCATGTTAATGCCGTAGCCACGCAACAGGTCTGAGTGTCTTCTTGCATTTATTCTGATTAAAAACCCTGTTCTCCTCTGAGGAAGCTGCCACTCAGCATTACAAAGACAGGGGTTTTGCTGGTTTGCCATAAAAAGCCTGCACACATTTCCCTTTTTCTTTTTTCTTTTTTCCCTGCCAGTCAAAAAGGGTTCAAGGAATTTTTCACTTCAGGGATTTGCTTTGATCACACCGGTGTGGACGTTTTCTCTGCTGTGTCCCTGAGTTGGTCTTGAAAGGCTCTGACTGTAAGACGGAAGCCGAGCGGAATGGTTGCAGACAGGTAGATCAGCACAGATGTATGATGGATTATACAGTGACAGGATTCATTGAGTGTAATGTGACAGTGTTTGCTGCAGTGAAGTCTAATTCCACTCTGACCAGTCTCAGCTCATGATTTAAGCTTGTTTTTATGGAAAACAAACTGTAAGATTTTCCTGAAAATGTGTCAAAATATTTTATTATTATTATCATATTTATTGTAATATGTTTTTTTTGCAAATCTCAAGGAAAAGTTGTAGTTTGCAACCAGAGGAGCAGGACATTTAAAATCAGTTGTCCAGATGTCTTTCAGTGTGACAGCACAGTCATTGAAAAAAAAGATCTAGATATTCATGAGCACAAATGTGTGAGAACCGTTCTTTTGTCCTCCCTCTCCTTGAACAAGACGCCTGCTCGCTCCAACCACCCAAGTAATGACGCCCCCATGACAGGTGAACAAAGCAAATATGGACATTCATTTCAGGATACAGTTGCCATGTGATTGGGTCGTTCCACATAGAGGTTAGAGAAACAATTAAGGGACTTTAATGGGAATGATTGGGGAGTGTGAAGTGGGAGGGCTGCTGCGATAATGTTGCACAGTGATGGAGTAACTGTTACAGAGCAGCCAGCTAATAAATGGTCCACCAGCATCCGGTTTACGTGGTGATTTACTGGCACAGTGACAATCTTTATTAATCGTTTCATTGTTCACACGCTTTTTGTTGTATTTTTTAATACATTTAGTATCTACTTGGAAGTTGGATGAAGAAGATTCCAAACATAGTTTCCGATCCGACGCTATAATAAAGAAACACGACTAACATGTACAACCAACCATTCTAGCATCTCTGTTAGGTAAACGCTCTGTGACATCACGTTTGTGCACAACCATTTTGAAGCCTGAAGTTTGACATTTTGTCTCCGTCTTAGTCTTTGGGAGCTAGAAGCAGCCATATGTGGCAGCTGGGGAGGATAGCCAGATTTGACTGAGAACCCAATGACATGCTGTGTTGTTACTTAATCACAAGGTAGTCATCCTGTAGAATACCCAGCTTTATCATCTGTTATACTCTGAATAGGACCATAACTTTTGAAATTATCATGCTGTGTTAGATTTAAGACTTAAAACAACCCAGTGAGACCGTAAACTGAGAAGTGGGGCCATTTCGTCGTAATTTTCATACAATCTGACTTCTTTTTGCAACCAGTGGGGCGCCTCCTCCTGGCCATTCACAAGAATGCAGGGGAAATACTTCATTTTTCAGACCTTGAAATTCGGTCCATATTTTATATGGGCTATACTGAGGCACAGCAATTCTTTGAGCTAAATGCTAATAACAGCAGGTATGCTGTTGCTTAGTAGTTCCACTACAGCTGATGGAAATGTCACAAATTTGGTCTGAACTCATTAAAAGCTTGACTGACAACTGTAACTATTGAAGATCCTAATTTTGTGCAATTCCACCAAAGTTTACAGGTAGTTCAGAGAATTCATCTTTCCCACAGAACACATCCCGTTATGTGTTGATCCAGCTAAAAGATATTAAAATGTTACTCTGGATAACTGACAATTTTAGGAGATCACCAACGTCATAAGGATTAATTCTCTGGGAACACTGGATATGTGGACCCAATTTCCAGTCATCCATCCTAAAGTTGTTGAAACATTTTACTCAGAAACCAAAAACGTCAGCCTGGTGGCTCTGGAGGAGAAGTCATAGGTTCACCAAACTAAGTGGGATTCATCCTCTGGGGATCATGAATGTCTGTGGGCTTCAACATTGTCTGGCAATCCATCCAAATGTTGTTAAGATATTTCTGTCTGAATCAAACTGATGGCCCCGCTAGCATGTGATGCTTCACACCAAATGATAACAAAGGGATGAAACAGGCAAACAACGGTGCTGACTTCCTCTTTCTGTGGAAGGAGGGCTTCCCGCTGCTGTTTGTCAGATAGTTTGTGCTACACTCTTATGTTTCCATTCATCACTTTCTCCAGGCGTAGAGGACTCTGCTCATGCCTGACACCACAGTTTTTCTGGGGCAAATAGGGCAAATCTACCACATCAGGGGGAATGGAGATACATTTTTAGCTGCGCTTTGTGATTTATGATGACACGACAAGTATCCATAAGATTGTTGGCTAGTGCTGCTTTCAGAGGCTGCTGTACGATGCTTGATGTGGGAAGGCAAACAGTCACGGCTATAAAAGAAGGGTTAAACAGCGATGGATATAGTGACACGTGAAGAGACAGGAAGGTTTTGTCGCCATTCCCGGAGAACGTTATCCCTGGTGAGGCTCTGTCAGCGGGATGGTCATCTAATCAGCCTTCACAGTGGGACAACGACATCAGCTAGAAATCAATGATAAATCATATTGACAGCTATTGCCCGACAGAAGGGGGGTAATGATAGAGGAGGGAATGTGGAACTGTTGAAAAATCGACTGAAATTAAAGGGGAATTAAGGGGGGGGAAAGAAGAGTGATGGGCACATTTGGGTGGATGGAAATTTCTAAAAGAAGAGAAGCAGATTCAGGATAATTACATGGACATTATCTGTTCACTTACTGGACTTGAATTCTACCGCCCCCTCTTTCCCCCTGTCACCCATTTCACCATCGTCACCTCACCCACTGTGCCTGTGCCTCCACTTCTCCAGCCTCCCATCCACCCACACAGTGCCTCTTTCCGATGCTTAATGGGTGAATAAAAAGGGTAGAAAGTATTAATAGATTCTATTGAGACTGTGCTTTGCATGGCCAAAAAAAAGAAGGAATTCAATGGCAAGCTATTATCGCCCTGAATCCTGCGACCAGCCATGAGTTGACTCCGTGAACTTGCGTGATGGAAGGAGAGGACAAAGACGGGCACATAATGAGGGGGACGGGAATGTCGGAAGGTGCTGCCTGGGGATTGAGCTGAACCGGGGTCTCGAGCTCACTCAGGAGACAGATCCTGCTCCATTATTGATGAAAGTGAACGGCAGAGGGTTTCAGGAAGGGCCAGTGTTGGGCCGTGTCCGCTTGTCATGTAACATTAATTGACACTGCCTTTGCGGCGGCACAGGAACCCGTCTGTCCGGGGCTCCCGTTTCAGATTGCAGCATGATTTATTTACAGGAACAATCGGCTGAACAATCAGCGGGGTGTTTCAGGCTTATCTTGTGGTTTCTGGGCTGACGTGCCCTCTAAAAGACAAAGGCTGGTTTCACTGCAGAATACCAGGAAAAGGAGATCCGGTTGCAAGACATGACGTGTACGAACAAATTCCTAAACTGGACGGACTATACTGAATCATCACAGTGAATTGAAGGAGGTAGGCTTTTCTGTAAGAACCACATGGAGCTAATTATTACAGAAATAACTGTAAAACAAGCAATTGAGTGAACATACTCCTCAAATGAAGACAAACCGGTGATGCAAACAGCACCTATGTACCAAAGTGTGCAGTGCGAGTGCTCAGGTTTGAAAAAAGTGATCAAACTACAACTGGGATTCCAAAAAAAGTTAAGATGCTACTTAAAAATGCAAATAAAAACAGAATGCAATCGCTTGCAAATGAACTGTGTTTACTGACAGATTCAAAAGGCGTTCCTGAGCCCATGCATGAATAGGCTTTCTACAGTCATGTTGTGAACCTCAGTCTATCTGGTATTGCCATGTTGATGTTGCTCAAGGACCATTGTAGTACAAGAAAGTGACAAAATCCACATTTTGAGCAAGCTGTCTGTGGGTCGAGTACTGTTCACTTATTATTCTCTGCTTATTTACAATGTTCTGTCCCTGTCTAGTGATGTTTAGGCACTTTGTAAAAATAAGCGTTTGGGTTAAAAGATACCCTTTTTTGATGCCCTGTTTCGGTATAGTTGTTTCCTGTTTTATTTTGTATGATTTATTCTCATGCATCTTGCTCTGCTTTAACCTGCTGGCTTTTTATGAATGCCCCATTTGTTTCACCTGTGCCTTATTATAGTTCACTCTCTAGTGTGTTTAAGTATGTGTCTTTCCCCCTCTCTTGGGCCCTTTCCACACGCACACGGGATTTCTTAAAATTCAGTTTTCAGTGTTCACGTCTGGATGTGTTGTGATATTGGAGTATTTGAGTTTGTATGGTGATGGAATGGATGTTATTGTTTAACATAGTATTCAGAAGGACACAAATGGACATTGATATTGCAACGATGGAAAAGAGACACGAAAACGGGTGCTTGCAATGTTTTACTGACAAATTATCCCAGAGGATTCTGCTTAAAGGGATACTGATGCGAACAGAATACACGGTCATGTATTCGTAATCATGTTTTGTCTAGATGTGTTGTCGAGATGAGATGCGCTCATACAGTGACTGACTTATTTAACGCTGATGAAGAGCACATGAAGGGCTGGACCAGGATGAAGTAGATATTTCTGAAAAATAAGAAAATGTTTAATTTAATTATATCTGTCTCGCAGCCCTGTTGTCAGTTGCTGTCATACGCTGATGATTCAGCCGGTCCCCAGTTCATGTTCAAGTTTGTACATGAGCTATTCTGAACACTGTTTGTTGATCAGAGCCCTCCTGCACTGAGGTGATGCATTCTCTGTTTGCAGAACCGACAGCTGCGGTTCGTTTGGACAAAATATGAGAGGGCAGAGCTGCGATAAGAGGGAGCATTTCTATTTTGGTAATGGTACAGACGCACAGGAAGTGGCAAGTGATTTTTTGTCACCTTGTGGCCACAGTTACACCATTGCAAACGGGGTGCGACTGGGAGAAAAGCATTAATCAGCCAGTGCAGGCTCTGACATGAGTCACCGCAAATAAGATCGCTTCTATTCTTTCCTTTTAAGAGCGGTCTGCTCTGAGCCGCCGTGCTCTGACAATTTAGCGATGGAGAGAACAGTTCAGAGAGGAAAAAAATGCCAAGAGATTCTGCTGCAAAAGTCTACCCCAACGGGACTCTGAGGTAAATTTACCGAACCTTAAATTAAACTGGCGTGGGCAGGAGATGTTGGCGACATGTTCCCAGATCCCGAGTGCACCATTTTTCAAAGCAGGAAACTGTCCAGTGTACAGAAGAAGAGTTAGTTTGTCAGCCTTTTTTTACTCTGTGCACCATGACGTGTTGGACGTTTTTGGATCTCTTCATATGTGCACTGTTTGGCTGCCATGAAAATGCCAGAAAATAGCAGCTTCCCGTGCCACAGACCTCTGACATCAAAATTACCTAGCACTGCTCGATTATCACCTTTGGCTCTCCGATGGGACACAAGGACATCGCAGTGAGTTACAGAAATACTAAATGACTGCCATCGAGAAATAAAGCCAAAATAACGGCACAAAGCCCACCAATGCTGTGTCACAAACATAGAACCCCGAGTGCCCTCATTGACGAAAGCTGCTGGCTGATTTTTGAGTGGTGTTCACACCATCAGAAAAAAACTTGTTTGCCTTCGCAGTCAGTGATCGCTCCCTCTGACAGATGAAATTCACTCATGTAAATGTGGAAGCTTTTCAGTCTCAAAGCACCTGTTTGAAATTTGGTTTTGAAAGCTTTGGGGTTTTTGTCCAACCTCCAGTCGCTGGATGTGAAAGTTTTGTGTTTGACAGAATTGCTTTCTAGCTTCTAATTATAAATCAACGGACAGGAAATATGATCAGAACAAGGGCTTCATCTGCCCCAGACATCAGTCTAAGGTGGGCAAAAGCATTAGGTCATGATAGCCCTTCGTGTGCTGGCCAAAAGACGTCCTCTCCACTGTGGTGACCTAGAAAAGAGCAGGCCACAC
This sequence comes from Diplodus sargus, assembly GCA_903131615.1. Taxonomy (NCBI): domain Eukaryota; kingdom Metazoa; phylum Chordata; class Actinopteri; order Spariformes; family Sparidae; genus Diplodus; species Diplodus sargus. Next base: position 502,114 of record CAEMYA010002116.1, read on the forward strand.
AAGATAGACAAGGAGATCAGAGTGAAGAGGCATCAAATAATTTGGCCCAGGCCTCATAAGTTGCGAAAGCAGTAAGTAAGTAGTAGTAAGTACATCACAGTTTTGTTCTGCAAGTTTAAAAGTGAGCTGCCAACACAGTGATGTCAGCATGAAAGCAACACATTTAATTAATGCCTACTTGCTTACAGCGTTTCTTATCTCCAGGTAAATCATATTCACGTTCATCCCCGGGATTCGCTGCTTCTCCGGTGATGTAACCGATCCAATAACTCAAGAGGATCCTGGCTTATGTCAGAATGAATGCGTGTTGTTAAAGCAACCAAACAAAGCTCATATTTTGCCAATGTGCTGTTTTAATTGAGCAGAATGAAAGGAGTGCTGAGGCAGCAGCATCCGATCACACTGTCTGGAGCAGGAAGCAAATTGGTCATGCAAAACCAGGCCCTCTTCAACAAACCAATTAATTATTTATGGGCTTCAGTGGAGCAGAGAAAGTTAATTTATTGTTATCATTAGAAGAGTGTTCTGTTTGGGTCCGTACGAGGAAGACTCGGGCTACAATTACAGGCTCCACAGATTAGAGAGAACTTCACACGGCTGCAGCAGACAGTGGTTCTCACACTTCACAAGTTCGCAAGATTCCTCCGAAAAATTCAGTGATGAACCGCGGGAAGAAGCCGGGCTAGTAGATGCAAATGAGGAAGGGCGAGGGCACTGAAGGGCGTCACTTCTTGTTCAAAGGTGGTGGGGACATAAAGGCTCGAATGAAAAACACTTTGTAGTATGCACACAATGTTTCTTTCTGGTGGAAAAGTGCGAGCAGTGTGCTGCGTGGTGTGGCGTGGGGTGGGAGCGTTTGTGCAATGAGAGAAAACGCTGCATATCGGCTTTGACATTAACTGATGCTAACAAAGATAACCAAAGCCAGAGTTGTTTTTCATTGACTCACAGATTTTTCTTTTGGTACCTTTGTCCGGGTATGTCATCAGTGCTGCACAAATCACTCGCTGACACCAAAATTCATATGCCGTGTGTTTACAGATTTTGGGGAGTGCTACTGCATATGTGGAAAAAGTTGCCAGAAGCGTTTATGAGCTGCGTGCGATCTGATAATTTGTCTCCAGTGTTGTCACTCAGTAGCACAGAGTAACAGAGGGATGAGCACACAGATAATAACGAGCTTACAACGCATCGGGTGATAAAAGCACTCACCAGCAACATTCAGTGTACAGACAGTCTGCTGTCTTTTTTCTTGGTTACCAGGGTGACGGATGACAAGTCCCACCTGATCTAATTTGGTTGCCTGAGAAAGAGTAATGATGACGAGCCCAGAGTCTTTCCAAATACTTCATTGATTTTCGTCCAGAAGTGCTGGGAGTGGCCGCGCAAAAAAAAAGAAAAAGGGAGAGCGATCCGACAGAAGACGCCGCCATAAACACTTTACGATGGTGCTCAGAGGAGAACGTTATGTGGACACGGGCCCTAAATGGTCTTCAACACTTGTGATTGTAGGCAATGTAGTGGGACAATCATATGAGGTCAGAGCAGATAATTACAGTGGGATAAAAACTAGCATCACAGCGTATCAGTCGGACATACAGCAGCTAGATTACTACTAGGGGAGTTAAAATTAAACTCTTTGTGTCAGAATTTCACAATCAGTGATACAATTTACTGAGGTACTGTTGTTAAGTACAACCTTCAGGTACTTTACTTGAGTACCTCGATTTTCGATTTTGGAGGTGTCAAATGATGACCAAGTGGCCATATTATCAATACCAAGGTAAATGGAATAATTATTCAGCGCTTTCATTTTGGGTTTGACTCGCTGCATCTGACAATGTATGTACACGCGTGAACAGATAGGCACAACTGAGGTCACTATTAGTACTGGATATAAATAGCGACTTTTCCCAAAATACTGCTAAATCTGTGGAGTTGGCATTTTTAAACCTGATGCCTGCATTGTGCCGCAGGAGCATGAAATGATGCTCTTCCATTGGGGTCTGTCAGTTATTGCTTTCAGTGCGCATGAGCCTTAAGTAACAACAGACGCAACAAATGATGATCATACACTAATGAAAACATAATAACATATACACCTAAACGTGGATATGTCAGAAACCAGGACCTTTAGGTTAATACCATGGTATTTTATCCATCTGAATTGTGGAAGATAGAGAAATACTAATACTGGTGGAGTTACTGTGGGTTGACATGCTCTTTACACCCTATTGAGAAATCTTGTTCGGGTTTGTTGGTTTCGCTGTTCTTGTTTAATTTTCTGTTAAAAATATCAGTGTCATCCAGCTACATTACTTCAGTTAATAACATATTTGTCGTTGAAGTTGCGGATGTGCAGAGAGACCATGATTCATTTCTCCAGTAAATTCGCAGTCAAGATTTATTCAGTGATATTTCCACTGCGTAGGTTCCACTTACTTACAGTGAAAAGATGTATAAATTATTAAACTAATAACACTATAAATGGCCACTTAGCCTCAGCCTCCTCCTCTCAATCAACTCAACTTGTGTAACCTGACGTTATTCCTGACGCGTTGCCCTTGTGGAGCTGAGTGAGAAAAACACTTGAGTAACAGGACAACGGGAATTCAGAACTCACACACGGCTTTAACAGGCACCATAACAGTGTGAAGAAATGTTTTTGACATTGGTTCAATCCAACTCCTCTTTTAATGATATGCAAATGTATTTTTTAATTCAAAGGGTGTGAAAGTTGTTCTTAGGCATCATCATAAGACTGGAATAACAGAGCTTTTATTACTCTTCTCTCAGACGGTCTGCTGTATCTGTTCATTACCTTTGGGCAGCCTAATCAACGAAATAACTTTGATTTGAAAATGTTTACTCCTCCACGGGAGCAAAGAGCCATAACACCGGGGACGCTGAGCGAGGATCCCATTGTTTCTGATTAGGAATTCATTATTTGCTACCCGTCTGCCTCTCTGCCCAGTGCACGGGCTGATTAGCAGGCTGGGGCAGGACAGGTAATGACGATAACGCTAAACTCAATAGCTGTTTTATAGGCAGCCGTGCTTTATGATGCTTGCACTAATTGCTGGTGTGATTAGTGAGGTGTCTGTGCCCTCTGTGGTTGCTCTGGCTGTCCTGTGAACTGAGCTCCTGCAGACCGGAGCGCAGGGGAAGTGTGGGTGTGCAGCGGATCGTTGCAGGAGGAAGACACAGGGGCATAATCGACTTCCCACTTTTTTTCTGCCCCTGTCAGCCCTTTCCTTCTCCCTGCAATAAAGATAAATTAACTTAAAGGCAATCAAAGGATTTTTTTTTTCTTGATCTCTTGGCAATAAAGTAATCTATTTCTAACTGTCAGTGAGAAGAGAGAAGTCCAAATAACAGAAGGAGACTGAGAGCATTAGCTGATCTGATAACCTGAATTCATGTGGTGAAAACATCACCTTTCTTCTCTGCCTTTGAGTGTGCCCACTCTGATGGAAGTGTACATTGGACTCAGAGATAAAACACTTAACTATGAATATGTTCCTCTCACCTGTTAAAATACAACAGTGAAAGCGATGCTGCTGAAGGCTCTACGTGCATCTGCTATTCAGTCTGACCTCAGTATTTGAGTACTCGACACACGGCCGTCGCTCCTCTGGCCGCGCAGGCAGCCAGCCCTGTAAGTGAGATGACAGCACTCTTACTGAGGCTTTTGCACAGATACATTTTCCTACCAGTGACTTTGTGTAAGTGGATTTGCATGGATTTCAGGTTGTGCTTTGCATACTTCACCACACGACCTTTTGCCTGGATCGTTTGGCAGCCATTTGGTTTCTGATGTGTCCTCGCGTTTCTAAAGATGTCTCTCTCAGTCTAATACTTTTTACATTTGCAGTGTTTGTATGAGACAATGGTTAATTGTACACTCGCTAACATTTGCAGCTATGCTATGCAGGGTTTTCCTAAAAGAAAATGTATAGTCTCATACAAAACTAATGTATCCACTAGAAGTGTGTGGCGGTATCGGAGTACTCTGCCTGTTATTTTCCAAGTAAGATTTTGTTGAGTTTTATTCTGGGCGTCAGACAGCAGTGTGTAGCCCAGTAACAGCGCACAGGGTTTGAGCTCAGGAAAACGTAGCAATCAGGTTAAATCACTGTCTCATCTCTATCCTCTGCTCTCATTCTGTTATGGATGTTTAAAGAGCTGCAGGTCTGTGACTGTGACTGAGGGCAGGGCTGAGCTACATACACACAGAGCAGAGAGGCAGAGCAGTGGACAGATTTAAGTGCATTCACACAAAATCTATAGGGTTGTGTAGAGGTGTGGGTTTGCTAATTTGTGCTTTGTAAAGTAACTGCCATGAAACGATCAGAAAATAATGTTTTATTCCTCTGATTCACTGCTCTCGCTTATGCCACACCCTCTCTCCATTCATTCTCTATCATGCTTGACCTGGCTCAACTTTAAAACACAGGTGCCCATTGCTGATAAACTGAACTTGACTACTTTTTCGGAGAGCGTAGGTCCATCTTTCATTCAACACATCGTCAAGTCATTCCAGCTGCTGTGGCTATGAGCTAATATGACAACTCTTAACCTTGATA
>CAEMYA010002116.1:506871-518577 GCA_903131615.1 Diplodus sargus
GCCTTCATCATAGTTGGAGCAGTTTTTAAATGTAATGAGGAAACACACATGTATTCCCAAGTCTTTTCAGCAATTTATATTCATGCTAGAGAAGACACTTTGAGGAGGGTGTTAACATATAAGCCTGGTAATGTGCCTACTAGATAGTTATAGATGGTTCACAGCTTTGTGATCCATTGAATTGACAGATCAGCAGAATGAGATGCAGAGCTGCTGGTTGCAGCTAAAATGTCACATTTCATTTTTACGTATCACATTATTATAAACTTACAGACAAATCGTGAATTGATTTTTAAAATGTTTTCATGTCAAAATGCCCTGTGCATATGATTGTGCATGTGTTTGCCCCTCTATCTATGCGTCTGTGTATGGCTTTGTGTGTTTCTACAAAGTTTTTCCTTGCTACATTAATCTTGTTCTGGAGTTGCACATTTTTTTGGTACAGGCCACTCCCACTGCCACACCCCCCTTTTAGCCAATGGAGTGCTGTTGGGATAACGTGTTTTTGTGGGCTTAGCATCGCTGTAGTTCCCTCGACAGAAAGCCAACAGGACTTTTGAATTATATTTTAGATTATTGCAGAAAATAAGGTCTGTGGCAAACACAAGTTTATAATATTTACAGGTTTTGTTCAGCAAGATCATTCTTCACAGATGAACACCACTTTTATCAATTTTGAAGCGTAAATGAAATTGCCAGAAGTAAAAAGCTAACTCTAGGCTATAATCCAACTACAGTGTCTACAGCATTGTATTATGCTATAGTATAAACATTTTACTATAAATTGATCAACTTACAAGCTGCAAAGTTGGAGTTTGCAACTGAAGTCAGCCTGTAAAGACGGACTAGTGAGTAGGTGAGTCTCCATGTCCGGCATGATGACATTTAATGTCACAGACAACCTTTAACAACCTTTAACAAGTGGCTTTTTAAAACAGTTTTGTAATTCAAATGTGCTCTTATTTTTGTTGTGAAACAAGACGTGAAGATATCTTAAGCGTATGTTCACCACAGACTTAATATCAGGCATATAACTCATTCAAAAATCCCATTTACTTCGGGATGAGGGAACAGGAAGCACAAAAATGCAAACTTATTTCCAGGTTTTGGGACTCATTCCTGGCATTCTATCAGTATGAACACAAACGCACACAAACACACACACACACACACACACACACACACACACACACACACACCTGACATACGCGCTCGAGCCCCATGCCAAAGTTAAGTCTCCTAGCGCAAAAACTGCGGCTGCCAAATGGTGCAGCAATTCTTAAAGTTGCATAATGTGCCTTTAAGTGGCTGTTAAACTCATTTGTGCTGATGTTGGGCTCCCTCCATGTTTCTGTCCTTCATACTGTCTGCTGGCTGGCACGGTGGTGTTGAGCAGCCATCCAGGCCTTCCCTCTGTCTCTTTGTCTCTCTGTCTCCCTCCCTCTCTCTGATGTGTCAGTTGAGTCGGGCCAGAGCCGGGCAGGCAGCCATGTCCATCAGCTCCATCCATCAAGCAGTGGGCCGGGTGGCAGAGAGAGGATGACGGGCAGCAGAGAAGGGGCAGATGTTTTGCAGGAACTGATATGTGTTCACGTCCACGAGGGATGTCATTACGCGGCGGACAGAGAAACATGTAGCTGATTAGCAGCTTATTAAGTCAAGGACACTGGCTCGCTGTAACACACACTGCTTCCATTCTGGCTTGTGGCGCTGATGGCTTGCCAGTCACTGAGAACCTGCGTGTCTGAGACAGATAACCTCTCCCTCTAATTAACCGCCGCTCTGTCCTTTAACTCTAAGCTGCTTTTGATATACCAAAAAGAGCCCCGGAATAAATGCTGCTTTTGCCATTTCAAATAGAGCTTCCCTGTGTATGCCTGAAGGGGAGAACTCAGAGGTACATAAGGTTTGTGGATTTATCTCTCAGAGAGCCCACACTGCTTTGTGCAAAGTAAATAAAGCAGCGTCTCCCTGAGGGAATGTGAGCATTGTCGGAGTTGAGGAAAGTGGACAGTCCAGCGGAGAGAGGGCTTTAGTCCTGATCCGGGACAATGGCTAAATTGGTAATGTTGAGAATCTCATCTGAACCCTGTGTTTTCTCCTTTAGTTGGATCTCCTGAGTTGTCCTCTGTTTCCTGCAAACAATAAGCCCTGCCATGTGCTGATAGCAACGCGGATTTACTCCAAATCGCATCAGCCTTGTCCAGCAGGCTCTTTTCTTTTGTTTTCTTTCATTCCTCCTCCACTTTTTATCACCTGTATGCCTAATACTGCACAGCTTGCAGCATCATAAATTTCAACGGGGTGTGTGCGCGTGTGCATTTCCTGTGTTTTGAGTGGATAGAGCAATAAATGGGCTCAGGGTTATGAGAACAGTGAAAAATACAGGCAGTGGTGGACCACTTAATGGGCCCTTGGATAGTCTCGCTCAAAGAGAATACTGTTTCACTAACAACAAACCGTTCTTTGCGCGAGAAAAATCATATTTCTCAGGACGCCACTGATTAAATGTTTTTGTGTGCAAGAGAAATTGAGAACTAAAACGGAACTCACCTCAGGTATTCATCTGATCTCAGAGTCGACAGATTTTCCCTGAAGGATACAATGTGTTATTATTACTGTGGTCTTATTTTTTTCATCAGATGGAAATGAAAATGTTACCCTCCTAACCTGCAATTTGCATCAACACTGCCACCCTTTTCTTTCCAGTCATAACCAGTCACATCAAAATAAAAACAAATTTGACACTTGGTCCTTCCAGACATTTTGCTGTCTCTGTTATCCATCTCACTAAACGTCTATAAAAGCACTTATAAATCCCAGATAGTTAGTAGTACTTTCATAATTACGGTCTAGTCGAACAAAATCAGTGAGATTGAAACTGTAATGTCCTAACTGGCTAAATGTGAGACAGCACTGGGCAGCAGGACACAGCTCGTTGTTATGAGCCGATGCTATGTTTAGATTTATTTTTGTCATTAAGGTGAAAAGGATTGATGATTGCATGAATTTGAAATAAAAACCTAAGTAAGGTGGTGTGTAGATATACGTACAGCAATTTGAATGTATTCTTTAATGCACTTTTTTGTACATTGTTTAACTTCATCTGTCAAATTCAGTGCAACAGACGCCACAAAGCAGTGTATATACATCCTGTACAGTTCCTTCTTTTAGCCTTTTTCAGGCTACTTACGTTCTTTTTCAGTTACACAGTGTGTGATATATTGTAGATGATTTTCTTGCAGCTTGTCAATTCCTGCAAAATCACTGTATCAAGTTCAATACATCACAATATTACATCTTGAGTTACTCTGTCATTCCACTCTGTGGACATCTGCCACTTCACTGTAAGGGGGCTTGGGGGGTGCTGGCAGTGAATAATGCTGAGGCTCAGCTTCACATCGGAGACAACAATCACATAAAGTACTTTGATCTAAAAAACAAAAGGTTTCCTGCTCTGGAAGACGACACCGGTCCAAAGTGTCGCATCCTGTTGGATCATGAGGTTCCACTGCCTCCAAGCCCTCCTCCTGCTGAGGCCCGGCTTCACACGCGAGTCGACAATGAAAAGAAGTACTTGGATTTGTGAAACATAGGATTTCCTCCTCTTGGAGATGACACTGATCCAAAGTATCCCATTCTGTTACCTCCTGAGACTCGGCTTCACATGGGAGAAGCTGGAGTTAAGAAGTACCCAGTCTTAACAAACATTGGGTTTCCTCTCATGAATATATAAATGGCAGATCTGATGCCCCTTACATAGTTAATCCAAAAAAGTGTCATCAACATTTGTGCCAGGTAAGCCATTTATATGGCCGGGAGCCAGAGTGATGTCACTCGTGGGGTTTTAAAAAGCAGTCCACCGGTCTAGTATTGCACTCCTCTGACTTTTGGACTCATTATGGAAAAGTTAAACAGAAAAGCAGAACCAGTGAGATCACCTTTTTTATTCCATGCAATCCTCTTCCTTTCTAAATCCAAGCACCTACATTGCCTACAATGCAACTCAGCCACTGAGCGACATCATTGCAGGCAATTTGTCAGATCACATGCATCTTCCCCTGGAGCCACAAAAGGCTCTATACTACCCTTTAAGATAATCTGGATAAACTGTTTGCTTCTTGCCTTCATTCCTCGCCTTGTCTGACTTTGCTGCCGCCCTGTTCCCAGACCTCAGCAGCGATGATGTATAGTGTGATGGCCAAAACAACAAACAACACCCAACTTATTTATAACTTTAACCGAGAATTAAAGAGGCGTGATATGAACTGAGCTTAATGCCGTGTGAACCCCGACCTCCCCGCCGCTCGGCTAACCTGTCATTTGCATTATAAGTAACAAGCCGGTATGCTGCGAGACGTGCCTTGTAGTGTTTTCCCCTCTCCTGGCTGCCTACTAGTTGTTCTCAGTTATCTCCGCCTTCTCCTGGCAGCGGGAGCCGACATGCTCTTGGTGCCATCTCTGCACAACATGTCAGGTCCAGTTTAGCACTTGAAGGCAGGATGTGTCAGAATCACAGCCCTCTCTCTCTCTCTCTCTCTCCCTCTCTCTTGCCCTCTCTCACTTTATCTCTCCCCAGGCTGTCTCTCTCCCAAGGTGAGTCAGGCCTCGTCACCACTCCTATGGAGACATAGCCCGAGCGCATGGCGTTGGTAGACGGCCAGCAGTTAATAGCCCTGTCGTGATTTGTCAGGGAAAATACTCATCTGCTGAGGAGTGCAATCACTTAGAGCAAGGTTAGGGTGTTTATGGGTGGTGGACGGTCAAATGTAAATCGGTGCAGACATGCCTTGTTTGAACCTTGGCACAAACAGGGTGAATGAAAATCCTAAATTGATATTGACAGCTTGCGGGAAAGATAGGAGCGCGAACACGAGCGGCGTTCTAGGCGGCGGAGTACAAGACAGAAGCATTTTCAAGCTTAAAATTGAGAATTTATGGGTTTGGACTCGTGTCATCGAGACAAATTCCTGCACAAGTCACTGACCTTTTGTTTGTTTGTCCTCTCTCTAGAAAGAGTTCCTGGCAGCTACGACCGAAAGGGACATCTTTGCCCATCTGGGTCTGGAGTACATCGAGCCTTGGCAGAGAAATGCGTAGGCCTCCGCTCCTCGCTGGCTGCATGATATCCTGTGTGTGCATCAGTGTTTATCCCATCTGCTTGCCATTCGGCGGCTCTCCCGTGATTCACTTTCAAACAGCTTTTGATTTTCCGTACAGTTTTGTGTTGCTGTTGCCATTACTGCTGTTGTGTGCATTACACGCTGCTCTGTGATTCATAATTTTGCTTATTGTCTCTAAGTGAGTAAACACTCTCCTATACCATTCATGGCTCGCCCGTCTCTAAGTGTTGCAATCACAGGCAGGACACAAAGACGAATCAGTCAGAGCTCGAATCGCCTGGGGTGCCGGCGCGGCGCAGGAGAGAAGGAGTGTGAAAGAAACACAGGGGGAAGTGGATGACCAGAGAGAGAGAGAGAGGGCGAGGGAGAAGACAGGAAGCGGTGAGAGGAACGAGAGGGGAAGGGGGCTTTTGTCGAGCAAAATGATGTAATCACCCTCCTCCAGTGCTCGGCGTGAAGCGGAGCCAGGTCTCTTGGGGAATTGAGAGGTGGGTAATGAGCCTCAGATAGAGGAGCGTTCTGCATCGCCATTTAGCCCCCATTTAAGCCTTACGTCCACTGGAGATCATTTAGCTGGCACGACGCTACCCAAAGACCCATAGTCTCCGCTCTCGTCTCACAATGAGTCCCCTTCCCCAGATGCTCGGCTCAAATTAGAGGCAATCAGCTGCACCGGGAAATCATGAAGAAATCAGACGGAAGGTAAATGAGTCCACTAACCACATGGGTGGATCTCGACATCCATTATCTTACTGGTCCGGCTCTGGCTAATGTTTTATGTATGACGGCGACTCATCAAGAGTTGTGTCCTTGTTTTTCAAATGGACAGCGGTCCACTAACGAAGAAGCTTTATTGATCCCCGTGGGCAATTCAGGCGATGACACGACCTGCCCGGCTGTCCACAACCCAACCCACTTTCCCATGATGCTCAACCCCCCGCTTCATCCCGTGGTGCCTCAACAAGAGCAGAGACAGATGAGAGCGAGGCATTCTAGTGAATCACCCTATTTAAAGATCTTTAAGTAGAACAGTCCTGCACGTCGAGGACTCGACCCGGGCCTCCTCCCACCACCCTTTCTTCTCTCTCCCTCTTCTTCTCCCTCTCGGTCTCTGTCTTCCTCTCTCTCTCTCCCGCTGCGCTGCTCTCTCAACCTCGCCGACACAAAAAACAAACTTTAAAAGGATTCGAGTTTGCAGTGTTAACCAGATGGAGCCAGCCGCTGCAGCCATGGTCTCCTGGGTTATCTAATGTTTTCACTTTAAAGCCGGAATGGCTTTTCACCAAAAAATAGGAGATGTCTCCAGAGTGGAAAAAAACCACAAAAAAAAACAAGCTGGCCTCAATAAATTTACATTTGTCCAGCTCTGTTTTTTTCAAGTGAGAATGGGATCTCTTTCTGCCTTCACATTAAATATTCACCAGTGTAAAGGGATTAAAAGGCTGTACTACTCAATTTAAGAATTCACACATTGCGGTTTTGGGCTGAGAGAGTCCTAAACTGTTTGTAAAGCTGAAAAGCAAAGAATTAAGAGTTAAACTCTCTGCTCCAAACTCCTCCATTTTACTCCCAGTGGAGCGATGCACTATTAGGTGGGACCACGTCCTCGCTCAGCTGCTGCTTACCATGTAGGAGAGAGCTGTGAAAGCCGAACAATTCCGCTGATTATACTGGAGTGGTGCAACACTTAACCTCCGTGAACTCAGATAATTACTAATGCTAATACAGGAAATTAATTTGAAAAGCACTCGCATCGGACCCAACAGATATCGTAGTCTAATCACTTTTACATACCGTGTGTGGGATGAATCAACAAAACCTACATGTAGATTGTGTTTCTGATTGTAGGGATATGTCCCTGCTAAGGTCCCTGACTATTTCAACATGACATTTTAATGAACATTTTGACTTCTCTTGATGTTGCCAGCAAGGTCTGTGCACAGGTGCCAGGATTGGGTGTAATCACAAATTCATTTAAGGTCCCAGAGTACATACATTTTATTGTACATAAATAAGCACTTTGCATTACATATGTAGCAGAAAGACACTTTCTCCCTTCTCCAAGCCCTTTTTTTTTCTTTATTTACAAGTCTGACATTTTGTAAAAAGGTGCAGTATGAAAGAATTTAAGAAAAATATACATACATGATCAACAGAATGGGAGCAAATAGGAGTTTTGACAGCCCTTCCATTCTCCTAATACCAGACTGCTGTAGTTTGCAGCTACTCGGGCGATATCCTGTATCCAAGTATTCAAGTAGAAGCCAATTCTTACATATTGCACCTTTAAGAATAGTTATAACATTTTGAAAGCTTACCCGAGGAACACTTTTACGCTTTAATGAGGCAACAACCTGTCCTGTTGTTTTCCCTCTGACTGTTGAATCATTTAATTATTTCAAATCTAGGTGTGGAGTTGCCCGAGGTGATGTGAGGGAGGGGATGGAGAGCATCCACCCAGGTTTAATTAATGTCAGGCTGCAGTTGATTCAGTTCAAAGTCATGCATATATTGCATTATTATATAAAGAAAAGATTACAGAAATGTATCCTCATGTAATTTTGACAGATGCGACACTTTCTGGTATTTTCCTCAGATCGTCCCTTTTCGTCCAGATACTGTACCGCAGACTCTAATGTTTGGTATGTTAGCAGCGTAGAGGATGATTCTCAAGGAATGAAAGGCTACTGGCGCTCCTTTTTTGTTCAGGTGGGTTTAGGGAACAGTCTCAGGGATGCACCTTGAGAGGCTCCAAAGCATCAGCTGTGGTTTTTAGGAGACATTTCAGAGTACCTGGGGCCCAATTATCAGACACCATGATGCTACTGTTTCTTAGCTGAAGACCCTGCTGCGTAACACCTAGTTGTGCCACTCTGCACCATGTGCTTTATTTAGACTTTGAGGCACTGGTGTGTTATTGTTTGGCTTTTTGTGGCTGTCTTTTTCTCTGCACTGTATTTTTTTGTTTTGTTTTTGAGTGTGGGTTGTGTAGGTTTGTGTATGCAGGTTTGTTTGTAGTTTTCATTTTTCAGTCTGCATTATGAAAATAAAATAATAAAAGTTCTGGAAGTACCAACACGACTAAGTAAAAATACTCTCACGATACAAGTGCAAATACAACTCAGGCAATTAAAATAATATATGGCTGCAATACAACTACATAAGTGTCAGAAAAAAAATTCTTTAAGGTATACTGTACAGGACCAAAAGTGGTCCACTCATAAAATTTCTTGTATTTTCTTATTTTCTTGTAATTTTGTTATGTTAAGAGACTTTTCTGAGTGTAAATGATGCTGCAGAAGGACCCAAACCCTAAGCCACCAACCCAAAGCACTGCTGTTTGTCTTAAGACTCAACAATCAACCATCAGAATTCACAAACAGTAACCAACAGCTCCTGCATTGTAGGCCTTTAAAGTCTTAGTTTAGTCAGAGACAGTATGAAAGTAACCAAACTGCTTAAAGCAGCCAGAGATGGTTGGTTGTATGACACATAACCCGTCTCTTCACCCCAAAACCCAATCATCTTGGAAACATATAAGGCATTTGTGTTGTTGGACCGATCTGAGAACATAGTTGAGATTCACAACAGCCTAAACCAATTTGGTTTAGCTGCAGGCGGACTTCTAATGGCTATGGAAGAGGAAGATATCACACTAATACCCTCTGGTGGGGTGACGGCATCACATCGCAGCACTCTGCACTGAGCCATAATAAAAGCTGGTGTCATAAAACCATGTGCATGAGTAGTAGAAATATAACCTGTGGGGGGAAAGTGTCTCAAGCCTTATTGTGAATATTCTACACATTTTTATGTCCAGGTGCGTCTCCTCATTCATTTAGATAGGGGCCTGGTCTTTTTTAGCCTGAGACAACTGCAGGAGACACACAGATAGAGCTTCATGCTCAAGTGGAAGTTTTAGGGTGGATTTTAAGATACGCAGGTTGAAGTATAACTTTATTAGTTCCAATAAATACTTATTGTGTTATATAAACAGACTCTGCAGCACTTCTTGTTGCTCCACACAGACTAAATATTAGGTTGAGAGATGACCTGACACATTGTATTAACTCATTACTGTCCAAATTTCCATCTCGCTCAGAGAAATTGTTTTTGCTGAGGTCCAACTCTAAAGGCTCAGATCTAACTTATTTGTTTATTCATCACTTTCAGCCAATCACACATGGCCATTTTCTATGCAAATCACCGCCTTTGGCTGTTCGCAGTCTGGCAAACACTCCCTTTTTTTTTTGCATGCTCCATGTCTGAGGTCTGCCCGAGATGACAGATGTGTGAATATATGAAAAATTGCTCACAAGAATTTGCATAAAAGTGCTTGATTTGCTGACAAAAAATGAATTTTGCCATCCAATCAGTTTTCATTTCTACCTATGCAATCATTTCCAATTCACAGTTTTCTGTCAGTGGCATTCCAGCGCCAAAAGCTTTCAATCATCGCAGTCTGACAACCATTCTTTTAACCGAGTCAGATCCATCATGGCACAGGGGCTTTATCATGACAGCTCGATGGTATATGCCGGCTAGGTCTCACTCATTCACAGCGTCGAAGCCTCATTGCTGACCTTTACAACATCATGTGGACTGTGATGGATGGAAGACTGAACCGGGCTACCCCTGGATCTCTGCCCGGCAGGAAGCCTCTGCTAAAACTGATGGTTACCAGTATCTTTTGGCAAGTCAACCAGATGACTACAAAGAGACACTAAACAGTGGCCTGTAGGGATCCTCTGTTTCAATTTGTAAGTATTAATCACTTTTGTATTGGCCATATGTGATCAGATTGTAATGTTTGACTTGAAAAATCTCTTTCAGTTGCCTGTACAACCCTGTCAACGATTTGTTCAGGTTGTTTAAAGCTGCTGGACTCAGGTAGGATTTTCTACAACAGGCCAAAGGATGTGACTTCATGCAAGTTCTTGATTGTCTCTCAGTGCCTTATTTGGCTCCACTAACGGAGAGCAACAGTAGTTAACGTTAACATAAACTAACCACCGTCTTCCAGCGCAACACCGAAGCGTCACAGAGTCCCTTTAACGTTTTTTTGTTGGCAAGCCAACTGGACGATGACAAAGAGGCGCTAAACAACCACAATGACGAGAAATGACTACAGAGAGGCAAAATGACTCAGAGGAAATTACAAATTTCAACAAAAAGCTGCAAAATGACAGTGAAGAGAGGCACAATGATCACAGGGAGATGCAGAACAGCTGCTAAGGAGATGTAAAATTAGCAAAGAAATAAAAAAATAACCACAAAAAATTAAATACCACAAAAAGACACAAAATGATTTGAAAGAAGCTAAATTACAGCCAAGACATACTAAATGGCAACAAAGAGATCCGAAATGATCACAAAATACAGCCAAGAAAAACCCAGAAAAAGATAAAAACCAACTGCAGAGAAACTTAAAATGCTGAAAAATAAATACAAAATGACCACAACACACAGCCACAACAAATAGATGCAAAACAACAAAGAAGATACATTTATTAATCTGAAAGCAATGCAAAAAAAAACACAAAGAGACAGCTGGGTCCCACAATGGATCGTGATACGCTGCAATGTAAAATGACGTAAGGTCATTCTGCGGCTCTGTCAATTTGTCACTGCAGATATTACGGCGTTGATTGAGAGAGCTGATGATAAGGGGACGGTTTGCATTGATAGGAAGTGCTCAAAGATTAATGGGTGGCTCTTTGAGGAGGACACATGTACCCGGGGGAACATGCATCAGCCATAATGCCTCTCCAGAGATGGTCTGAAGATAGAATATGAGGTGTCACTTTCCTCGCAAAGTTACGCGATGAAAGGTCATGGCGCGCGACGACTGAGCGAGTGTGTAATGTGAATAATTGCCTGGACACGATCCTCGGAGGTGAGAGCGGATGTGTGCGAATGAAATGCCCCCCTCCTCCCAAAAAAAAGGGACCTGACACACGCATCCAGATCGGTTTGATTGTTATCCAAACCATTAATGCAGCGACGACATCGCAGTTTTCATCACGGTTTGAGCCACTGGCGTGTCTATCCTTTCATGTCAGACATCCAGCGACTGAAAAGGGAGTGGACCAAAATAGATCAGGACCAAACACTGATAATGTCTGAGCCGGGCTCCTTCAAACTTTCCCTTGTATTGTATCAGAAGACAGTGATTTATTGGCTGTGCTGTAGGGGTTTGAATGCATGTGTTGGGGCCAGTCGACGCCAATGGGGAAAGGTGACAGAATAAGGACACTGTGTATCCTTGCCTCTCAAGGCCTGTCACAACGTCAACTCAGCCGGAGAGGAGTGAAGCCGACGCATGGCTCCGGCCGCCTCTGAAACAAAAGAACAGAGAGCGAGGAGAAGGCTTGCGCACAGTGCGACGTCTGCATGAAATAGAAAACAGACTTTCAAAGGATTTTTTAAAAAGTTCTCATCGTGACCCTGTCACCACCAACGGATCTTCATTTCTTCGATCACAATCAGTCTTCTTCAAAAGATCACTGTACGTTACGCACATATGCACTAAATATACAAACATTTCTCCATTGAATAGATTCCGAAGGCAAAATGGAAAAAA
>CAEMYA010002116.1:518599-552513 GCA_903131615.1 Diplodus sargus
GAAAAAAAAAAAAAAAAAGGTTTGGATTCCCACAGTGATTTCCAGCAATCACCAGACGTTTTAATTTGCCAGAGAGAATAAGAAAAGAAATTAAAGACTTGTGTAATCAGCTGATGTTTTAAAAATAGATCTAAGGGATCTTGCTCAGTAAGACAAACTCCCGTCTGTGTCGCTGTGACTTTTCGGCGTCATCCAGTCTAAAAACTACAGAGCGATGTGCAGGACCCGGGGGAGCACAACAGAAACAATGCGCTCGCAAGGCAAACTTTAATCCGAGGTGACCTGCTCATGATAAATGACCTGCATCCTTAATTTTTCTGGGGGAGGGCGGACTTCTTCTTTTTTTTTCCGAGAGCGTGCGTCCTCCTCCACAGGTGGCGGAGGAATGAAAGGAACGACAGGAGGAAGATGAAGAGGAGGAGACCAGCCATCTGCTGCAACATGTCACCGTACTCCACTCCTCCCTCCGCTCTGTGCTTTGTGGCAGGCAGGCCAGCCGGGGGAGAGGATCTGATCTGTTTGTCTTTGAATGGCGGCATGCATGCTCAGCTTTCAATCCGCTATGTCTGTGAATTCTGTCTTACCATGTTTGTGTGTGTGTGGTTGCATGTGTTTGTGCGTGCACGTGTCTCCAAAGCGTCGATTTTTATATAGAAGCTCTGTGATTTTGCTGATCTTTGATATACAATATAATTTTTAGCAACGCATTTTTGACTGCATTAATTCCATTATATTTCATATTTGACTATACTTCTTGAGTCTTCCTCGTGTTTTAGCCATCTTGTCTTTGCTTCTTTATTCACTTCCACCAGAATCTCACTCTTTGTTTAAACCTGACCTCTCTCCACTGCATGCCCAAAGTTTACTTGTGACTCGGACAATGATCTTTTTTCTGCTCTTCTCTCCTAATTTAATACGTGCATCTCAAATGGATATTCTGGAGAAATGCTAATAGCAGTGTCTGGTCCAAGGGCAGTTACGAAGCAGTTAAAGCCTCTGCGAACCACACACCCTAGGCTGACAATTTTGAGTATTATTCATAATCATATCTCAATTATTAAACCTTATATCGCTGTCACACATTTTCGCAGACGTGGCATATCGTGTTCACAATATAATGCTAAATTGGATCGGGGGTTGGAGACGGTGGGGGCGTTATTTCAATCCAACAAGGCGGCCAAACACCTAACTGGAACTGGCCACCTGGAGACTTCTTCCATCTGTTTTAGTGGCGTCAAAACCGGATGTTTTCCCCAGGGCAGCTGGGGATATTTCACAATGTTTTTGTAGCGTGAAAAGGAGTTGTGTTTTACGGAAACTTGTCTGTTGCTCTGCAGAAACGTCCACAGCTGATATTTATCCTGGCGATTGGGTTGCCAAGGGAAGTGTAGATATCGGTGCCAATTCCAAGAGTAGAGAAAGGCATTATGGGAATTGTGGGACCGAGAGTCACCCCGACTAAATGAAACGCAGTGTGAATTGTAGGAGCATCCCTCTAAACATGCATACAGTAAGAGATGTTTCCCACTGCATACCCAATGCAAACACGGCCACTCAGCAACACTCAGGGAGAAAAACACACACACTGTGTATACACATATATGTGGGATTCATATTTACTGGATCACGCCGTGAGGATCTAAAATATACATGCATTCTTTCAGTATGAATTGAGCCCCACTGCTGGTACAGCACGGGCGCGTCTGTCCTGTTCCGTCAGAATACCCAGGAGCTAAGTTCTGTAGCCGACTGTGCTTTCTACATCGTGTTATAAATAATAGTATCAGCGATCCATGATGGAGTACATGTATCTGTGTCTACATCTGTTCGCGTCTCTGTGATGTGCTGTGTGTATCTGTTTGTGTTTGACCTTGTCTCATCTGTGTGTGTGTATGTGCGGCTCCATATCTCCTTTGTCTGCCCGCTTCTGTGGTCTTCATGTGTGTGTCGCTGCGGTCAGTCTGTTCATCTCTCAGCCGTTTCTGACCCCTCTCTCTTTCTCTCTCTCTCTCTCCCAGTCTCTTCACTTCCTCTGCCTGCTATTCCAGATGGACCTTCCTCCATATCAGGCTGCTAATGAGGCGGCGCTGTTCATTCTGTGGCTCTTTGAATGGAGGGGCCAACCATTTAACCCCGCCCAGCACCCCACCTGACCCCCATGTATTTTTAGGCCTCACCTCATTTCATGCTGAATAAACACCCGCGTCTGGACACCCCTCGAGGGCCGGGCCACGCGCCACCGCAACGGATCGAGCAAAAGAGGCAAACGCAAAGTGTTCGACAACAATCGGCATGGCAGAGCAGCCTAAGAGGAGTCCAGTCCGGTCGCACCTATAGGCTTTTTGGATAAGCACGCAACTTTTAACATTTTTCTGAGTCTAACATCTCGTGTTTGTTAAAGGTGGTGGAGGCATGTCATCACTTTTTGGGGGTTTTCACTGTAAACTCATCTCATTGTCAGGATGATTGACGTCTCCCTGCAGTTAATTTTACATCTCGCTCCCTGCAGTGAGAGTAGGTGTTTAATATGCTGGATTACTTCGCCACACAAAGTGGCAGCGGCTTTGATTTCCCAATTCATGTAAAACTCTGTTTCATTTCCACTGTTCCAATTGCATCATTTCTACTTTACATGGGCTTAAAATTGCATATTGATTGTTATGAAAATCAGCTAGGAGCTCCATCTCCTCCTCATAACAAATGGTAAGAGTGTGAGCGTCTTTAGCAGAAAGAGGTGGCACTGCTGCTCCGGTTAAACTCTTGAAACAAAGTATATATATTTATATTGCAAGGAGAGTGCTGCTCTGTGTTGACACATATTGCCACAGTATCTCAGATTGCGGTCGATGGTTTGATGGGTCATTTTCGTAACTTTCTCCTAATGACAGTAAGGAACACAATACTGCATTAAAGCAGCATTAACTTTGACTGAACAAGCTGTGAACGCAGCAATGACATATCATTTCTTGTAATGCTATTATGGTGAACTTGTAGGCAAACGGTTTCTAGCAAATATTCATTCAAAAGAAGAATAGCCAAAATCTTGCAGTTTTGCAGTAAGTAAGTGTAATATTCACTCAGGGGTGTATCTGGCTCTTTATTTAACGGCTAAAAAGTTCCCCCTACGTTCACCAGCTGTTTTTTAACTTCCTCTTGTCTTTCCTGCTGCCTGGTGAAAATACAGTTAGCTGTGAGACATTAAAACGCTACATAAAGCCGTGGGAAACTGCGAGTTTACAGATCATTCGGTGGGTTTGTCACTACGATCAACACCTTTCACATTACACACGGTATGTATTAAATCTGTTAGGGAAGCTTTAATCAAACGGTCTTGGTGGCCAAGAAAAACCTGAACCGCAGATGTAAAAGATCCAGTAAATCAAATGGATGATTTTGTCATGATCATATGTGTTTGGAAAATGACATCGAGAAAGAATATTTTCCCTTGATCAGACAACCCCATGTGTTTTGGTTTTGGATGGAAATGACAATCTGTTCTGTAGTTTGACTTGGAAGAACAGTTGGAAAGTCCTCGTGGCAGGAGGAGGCAGATATGGACGACCTGTTGCCAAGAAGAGAGATTGCCTTGACACTGTTGCGCACTTTGGCACCGATGCTTTTTTAATGACTAATAATCCGCTCATATTTAATTCTATTTATGATATGTGATATTTGGTAATGCTTTACATTCATTATGTTAATGATTAAGGAACATGCTTCACAACACAATATCTAGACATCGTAATGATAAAATGGTTATTTCGTCATAATCTGACGATAATTTAAGTGAACTTTTGAATATTTTTGACTGGAGTAACTACATATTGTACCTTTCAGCTGTACACTGTGGTTGGAAAACTAAAGCATCGCATTATGTTTATTAAATGAGATTTACCTTTACCGTCTGAAAGAGAGAATTAAATGCTTGTTTTGTTTTGGTGACTGAAATCAGCTGTAACCGACAATTTATTGCGCTTCTTCGGTTTCATTTAATTGCGGGTCAATAGAGTCAATTAGCAGCACACTCAAAAATCAAGCATTTTCCTTTTGGGGCAGTCCTACTGTATGTCCTCCATATGAGAACATCAGTCAGTGAAAACTAGATTATCGAACGTTAGCTGCTGCTGAAAAGTCGAGTTATAACGTCACGTGATGGGTTCTTTTTTTCACAAGCACTCATTGTGTCAATCTAGATGATTGCTCCTGTTTAATGGATGTAAAAAGAGGAGATGGCTGTTATCACTGGGTGAGTCCCAAGACATCTTTAATTGTCAGCCGGGCACAAAATGAGTCCCTGTCCTAATTTATTTGACTTAATTTATCAACACGCTGACTTTCCCTTCACTTGAGAGCTGGCTGCTGTAACAGCCGCTGTATTGCTTTTTTTTTCTGCCTACACGCTGCTTTTTAATGCAAATGCTCCCTGAGGGTTTGACAAGGCGTCCCTACCTGCTCCATCTGGGCGCTGATCACAGAGTAAACCATTACATTGTCCGCCGACTTCAAAAAAGGCAGGTCTAAGGCACGGTGACAAGGCTGCAATCAAACGGGGAGACCGACGGGGATCAGACAGCCGGCTGCAATCAGTCTCCTACTCACATTTTTTACTCCTCTCATTCCCTCTATCTCATTTTCTTTCTTCCTGCCTGAGTCTCCTCTCATCTCGCTGCTGCTACCGATTAGCGTAGCAGCCAGAGCTGATGATGTTTCCGTTTGATGGCAAGTTATCTTTGGAGGATTGCAAAATCCCTGGCTTTTCAAGAGGGACAGAGTGAACATGTCCAAATGACAGTGTTTATAACACCGTGTCTCGCTCTGAGACGTTTCCACCCCGTCACATGAAATGCACCCTGGAAGAAGCGAGAGAACTGATAAGGCGTGGGATTAACTGAGTAAATGGCATGCTCGAAATGACTAAATATTTACCTTTACGTCGCCGTCATCTTTTATTGGATTCAACAACACACCACAGGGGGCATTAGACACAGACATCTCGGTGCGATGACAGGAATGATAATCCTTTCCTTTCCTCGCAGCCGGATCGAACAGTCTTAATGTTAACACCATACCTGGGATGATGACAATCAGTCAAAGGAGAGGAAATGAAAATCAATTTTTTTTTAAATACCTGCCCTGTCTCGACGGCCCAAGAATAGTTCAAGATATTCATATGTGAGATCTCTGCCAGAAGTGTCTTCACCGCCAGCAAGGAATGTTGCTGTTGGCGTTTTTGTGTTTTTTTTCTCAAAGTATTGGGATGGTGGCAGGAGACCAAGAAAGGTATTCTTAAGACCTGGACAAATAAAACCACATCAGTGTGACAAAATACCACTAGAGCTAACTGTTTTTGTTGTTGATCATTCAGGTGAACTGACCCTTTAATCCTTCTAACAGTTGCTAGGAAAGGCATTTTCAATTGTATAGTACATTCCAGGTAAACATGGTGTGTTAAAAGGGAGGTCTTTTGGACTTGGTTGCCTCCAGGGGTTTCCTGAAACAGAGGACACATATTAGAGGTTCAGAGGTACTCTGGCTTATGGTGTTATCGAAGAGAACATTCAGGTTTGGCAAGAGTTTCGAGGAAGCTGTGACGAGGGAGTTTTCAGTTGACAATCTATCAGACAACTCAGGAAGAAGAAACAGGGTTTGAGCCTGCCTGGTGTTCTGGAGGTCTCCCCAAGTTGTAGGAAAACCAGCGGTAGACTCAGAACAGGCTCGGGAAATCGTTTATCTCGTCTAGATTGGAAACACCTTCTGCCAGAAGTCTTCTGGACTATATTGCCTGCACTTGGTCTGGAAAAAACACACCACCAAAACACATCCACCCCACGGACACTTCTCGTACACAGGCGGTAGCTAATCATACAGCCTTGGCACAGCGAAGTGATACAACAGAAACTGGATTTCAAAGCAGGACACGGTTGGTGTTAAAGTTCATTGAAATAAAGGCAAATCTGAAGTGGTTGTTAAAGAAAAAAATTGTTAAAAAATAAGGTATGGACCATACAAAGCACTGCCGTGGGCGGTGTGTCCCCGCCACATGTACACATGTCAAGATGTTCGCACTTTCTATACCATCACAATAAAAGCCTTTGTAGTGTTTCCTCTCTAACTTCTCGGTGAAAACGCTGAACACAAAGGCAGGGACTTCCCCCCCCCCCACGATAACATTGTTCCCGGCATGTTTCTTTTTTCCCCCCCCCTTCTATCTGTCATTATAAGCTTAACAATGCTTTGAACATTACAGGCCCTTGACTCTGGGTCTGCAGGCTACACAGTGACAGCTGGAGGTAATTCACTTTGCTTCATTTTGCTCGCTGTTAACGGCTCATGGGATGATAACGGCTGCGCGAAAGCTTTAATCATATTCCTCTGCCTTCAAGAGAGATATTGCTTTTTCTCACAGTTTATTGAGTGGGTAGGGGAGGGGTGCATGTGTGTGTGTGTGTGTGTGTGTGTGTGTGTGTGTTTGTGTGTGACAGAGTAAAAAGGTAGAAATGCAGACCGGGGTTGAGGGATGTGTGTGTGTGTGTGTGTGTGTGTGTGTGTGTGTGTGTGTGTGTGTGAGTGAGGCGGTAGGTGTCATGGGTGTCCGCGGGACATGTATCATCGATCCGCCACTCGGGTCTTCCTGTACATGTGCTGGCATTAAAATGATCCATGGCCTCTTTCCCGGGCTAATACCACTGATATTGAGATATCAGACCGCTGTTTTCTGTTCCTGGCAGGAACATGGGGGCACACACCCACGCCAGCAGAGCTCACACACACAAAGACAGGAGGAGAGAGTACTTCCACAGGGGCTGAGGTGATAATCTAATAGGGACATTTGTTTTTGTCTCCCAGCTCATTCCTCTCCTCCTCGCCTTCCTCTCGCCTCTTCAAGCTCCGAAACAAAAGCTTTCGTCTAGGGGGCCCGCTGCCGCCGCCACCGCTGCTGCCTCTGCCTCTGTGGCGTATAAATAACAGTCGCACGACAGCGAAACAAGTGTAACACACACCATCTGGCCCGCCACTGGTGTCTGCCTCAGTCACAGAGATAGGCAGGAGCGGCGTACAGAGGGGGAGGAGGTGGGGATTAGACGATCAGGATGGCGTCTCCCCCTCACCTCCAGAGAGACGCCATGGAAGCCAAAACAGAATGTGTTGAGTTTTTTTCCCCCCCTACATAAAAATAACGACAAAAGTGTGATTTCTTGTTTGGGTGCATTGGAATATGTCTCACTTAGATGGTTTATCAGCAGGTACAGCATGCATGATGTGCCATATGTATAATCACTTCTGGCTACAAATCAAATGAGTCATTATGAATATGTCCAAACGCAGAATGTGGGAAGCCAGCTGCCCACATACAGTAGATTTTCATATATCGAGCTCCACGGAGGGTTCAGTTGTGTAGAATGATTGTACTTTTGGCAGAAAATAGCAACTGTAAATGCAGATTTCTGTTCAGTTATCTGTTTTATTTCCATCATGTTAAGATGTCTGGAACATGCTGGAGCTCATTGCTCCCTTGTGATTGTCCTCTAATTCATTTTTCTCTGATAACAACCAGATATTTTTTCATCTTCCATGAAGCCCGGATCGATTCTCTGAGCAAAGCGTGTTCCATTACAGAGAATTACCCATCCATTGATGGGCCGAAGAAATATTAATCAGTGTAACCTTTGTAGTTAACAACCTTGTTATTCTTTCGAGGCCAAACAAAATGAGAATTTGGCTGTGTTTCGGGCTCATTATTAAGAGCGGTGGAGAGCAGACATTATGCATTGCTATTGATCATGTGTGAAGACAGGCCTATACACAGTCAATACCCACAGCCAATGAAAAATGGCCTGTTTTTATGACTGCATCTTGCAGAGAAAAGCAGTCTTTCTTTGCAATCTGTGCTCTCTGCGAGAACTGCAGCTCCAGTTGGGCCCTTTATCAGATGTTCACAGTCCTGGGAACATTTGATCAGAGGTGGAGAGAGACGTTCGCTCAAGTTCTTCAGTTTGAGGTGCTGGTGCGCTTATAGTTTGTTTTTGGCAGCGTCATTCTTTTATTTCCCACTGAAACTTGTATCATATATATCAGTGTGTGTGTGTGTGTGTGTGTGTGTGTGTGTGTGTGTATACAAAGACTTTATATAGACAATGCTTGAAATGCCTTTGGAACTTTAAAGGGTCATGTCACTGCAGTGAATTGTTTTTCAATGTTTAAGGTTTTGTGGAGAAGATTTCTCAGTGAAGACTGTGGATGGTAACAAAAATTAAATTAAGAAATTAAATGAAAATGAAGAGGAGTATATCATTTTATAGTAGTAGTACCCCGCAAGACCTGTAAACACTCTTCAATATGTAAAATTGTTGGAATTGCCCTTTAAGATTCTCCTCAATCTTGTCGCAGTCTGTCTCTGTGTCCCACCTCTCTGGAGACATTCTTACAGTAATCCCCCAGGCCGCCTTGGGCCGCTGCCATTTTCCATCCTTTCACCAGATGTCCACGGACAGCCTCGCTTCTTCCCCACCTGCCCGCTCCACCCATCTTCACACGTTGTTTCCACTTTCCTCATCGGCTCTGCGTTTTTTTTTTTGGAACTACCCCGCCAGCCTCCTCACCTGCATCTCATCTCTTCATCAGTCACTCACACAAATACAAGCCCGCTTTGTCTGTCTGTCGGTGCAATATTGCCTGGTCGGGGTTTGTCCCTGCTTTGAAACAATTTAGACAAGTAAAAAACAGGATTCAAGGAGTGCTGCTGGGTTTGTGAAAAATGGTCGTCCCTCTGGTGCTCATCAGCTCAGGGATCTTGTTCTTTCAGAAATTGCAGAAAAAGTCAGCGACACTCTAGGTGGTGATGTTATGAAAGAGCCCAAAGGTAGCTGTTTTGTACCACCCTGATAAAGGCCTTAACGGCTTTAACGCGTAGACACATTTTTACTGATGTTGTGATTCAGCAGCCATGAGTAATTAAAGGCTTTTTAAACTCATTACCCTTTCAAGTGCCTCAGACTTTTTCTACAACTTAAACCAGTTGTTTTGCTGCAGTCCACCTTACTCAGAAAGAAAGACTTCGGACAAGGAAAATTTCAGTGGAACGGTCTCTCAAGTCGTAATTCAAGTTGGAAACTCCTTCATTATCATCACTCTTTACTTTATGTTATATTATTTTGTGAAATGTGCTGTAAATACTTTAAAGGTCCTACTTGAAAGAAAAGTATTTTTTGAGTCACATTCCCAACTTGTCAAATAATTACGCTTTGGGGTGGTGACCGTCCTGACCGCATCTGAAGAGATTAAAAAAATCAACATTTCTTTCACAAAGGACCTTCAAAGTTGCCCTTTTCATTTTTTATTCAGTTGATTTCTGCTTCATAGACGTCTTTGTGTGAATGCAGTACGAGCAGACTTATATCTTAATAGTGCTTATCTATCATATGAGCTGCTTGTGAAGTTCAGAGACTTGCAGTGTGCACATCAGTTTGCTGCAGGCGTCCGTGTTTTCCCGAGCAGATGTGCAGAGAGATTGCAAGTCAGGAATACAAACTCAGATACATGGACTTTCAATGGGTTGCAGCAAAACTTACTTGTAATCCATACTTGCCCGACTTTGTTCCTGCCTACACGTGCCTGCTTGTAAGCCTTTCAATTGCACTAAATCACAGAAATCATCCTCCCTTGGCTGTTCTGCACTTCTTGGGTGCTTTCCCTGTCGCCACTCTCTCCCACACCCCCTGTGTAACAACCACGTGTCAAGCGTAACAGTTAACATCTTGAACTGCTCATTTTGTGATACTATGTGAAGCCTTTTGTGGCAACAAAGGATGCTGCGCGTAATCCGATAAATTGCCTCCAATGATGTCACTCAGTGGCAATCGTTTGTTTTCAATCCGTCCATTATGAATCTGACAGTAAGGATTTGTGCTCAGTGTTAAAAGTGTAATCATTCTAAATGAGATCCATATCTGAAGAAAAACAGCATTGAAAAACAAGAGCATTTAGGAATCATCAGACACTGTAGCTTTTTTTCTATCAGTGTGTTATATATGTGCTTTCTTGTGCTTGTAAAAGGTGTTGAAAGTTGAAAAATGCCTTGACCAACAGAAGCTCCTCTCTCCCATAGAAAACGTCGCTCCTGAAACGCCTTGTCAGCAGACCTGGCTTTAAACGTGACTTTGTGACATCACACTACGTCACCATGTCATACATTTGCATTATTGCATGCCTAGCGGCTAGTTCGGCATGTAAGAATCGATTTAGCACAGCTGCTCTGTTGTTGCTAGCAGTGCTGGCCAAGGCATGTGTGAGCTGACCAATCAGAGCAGACTGGATATTCAGGAGGCGTGCCTTAAAGAGACAGGAGCTAAAACAGAATGGGAAAATATTGCAGCCGCACAATGAGAAAACTGATGTGCATATTGAGCATTAAAATATGCAAACCTATTCTGGTGATAACCCAAAATGTAATGATGAGCCTGAAAATGAGCACAATATGTCTGCTTTAATTCATTATTCATCTTATTATTAACCTTTTCTGCCTAATAATATTGAAATGGCCAACTGTTAGCAAACAGGTGCCTTTTCACTTATCCAGCAGACATGGAGCAACATTAGCTTTCAGCCCAACTTTGAGTTTTCCTTTCCACCGGCTCTATCTGGCTGTTAAGCACCAAAAATGTTCAAATTCATTCACCAGCTAGTTGCTAATTATGTCTGTCTGCTGGTTGTTGCTGGGCAGGTAGCACACAGTGAGTTTATCGCCCTTTTATTTGGGCTGAAAACAGCAGCCTGCTGCTGCTGGAAAAGAATTTGATGAGAGTGGTGCCAAAACATTATAGTTGCTGCAAAAACAGTTTGCTAAAATAGGATATAATTATCTGTGCAGTTGGGGAGAACTACAGAACTGGATGATAATCCTCCCAAATAACTCTTTAACACTGTCAACATAAAACGTTTGATTCATGCAGAATTTTTATTGGATTGTTAGCTTTAGAATGCTATCCTTCCACACTAATTATCTCATTTTATTTATATATTTATCTCTCCTAATGATAACCTTTTCAGTACGGTGATGTGACCCTTTTAAAGGTTATTTTTCTCAGCAGCTGGATTTTTAAATCTTATGAAATAAAGCATGTTTAATGACCTGTGACTAGGGTCACATGTTAATGGGCAGCGAGGGCAAGTTCACAAGATGCCCATAAAATTAAAATGAGGCAAGAAATCTCTCAGTAATTAGGAGTAACATTTTTCCTTTCTTTTTTTTCCCCCTGCATTTCACCCAAGTTGCATTTTTTTTTTTTTTAATTGCGTTGTCAAATATTCACGCATGAGTATAACTCCTGACCTCTTTGGGCCACTTAGGTAAATCGAAGCTGCTTGTGACTGGTACAAATACAGAGGGAGTAGAAATAACTGCCTAAATGTAAAGATTGTCTCCTTTCAGATATTTTAAGGGTTATATTGATAAGCTACAGCAGGTAACCTGGTCCACGTGGCAAATGTATGTTTTTATGACGCTTGTTACATTGTGATGCACATAAATTTGGGAAGAAAAGGCTCGACTCTAAACCAGGTATTTCAGGCAGTAAAGGGGAGGCTGTGGCTCAGGGGTAGAGCCAGTGTCTTCAGAAGGTCACCGGTTTGATTCCCCTGGTCTGCATGTCGAAGTGTCCTTGGGCAAGATCGTGAACCCCAAACTGCTTCTGATGTGCCGGACGGTATCTTGCATGGCAGCCACCACCATCAGTGTTTGGACTTTTTCACTTTGTCGACCTTTTACATGCACAAAAATGCTACGTAACACAATAATGGAAAGGGAAAACAGCACAATATAACCTCTGTGAAGTGATTTATCTCTGTCTAAATAAGTCAAATATTGTGATTGATTTACTGAAAATCAAAGCAAAGATGCTGAAATTGCTTGATTGGACCTGTAGCAGGTTAGCAGCTCTCTCACCACATTGTGACCTGACTCCGTCACTTTAGGCGTGACAGATGATACTGGCAATACGAGCGGTAGTGATAATCACGTCAGCCGTTCAGCGGGAACTCAAGTGACACGGATAAATTGGGCCTGTTACTTGTGAGGTTAAAAGACGCAAAGATGTATTTTCAAACATTGCGAAAATCAAATTACATCCACCGAGCCGCCGCCGTCTGATTCCTCTGGGATCGCATGTTTCCAATTAATGTTGCTGAAGTGTCTGTGCTAATGAGTGGCAAATTCCTGCTTCTCAAGTCTTAATCAAACCACTCCCACATTGCTCTCTTACAGATACTCAAACACACCCCTGCAGACGCAATACACCCGGAGTCAGTATGACAACCCGCGAATGCAGAGGTGTGTTTACACAGTGGTGTTGATGAAATAGGAGCTCCCGCTGAGAGTGATGGATTGGCAGGAAGAATTACGGCGAGGCAGATCAGGAAGGTGGAGGAAGAACAGACCTTGCACACCGAGTGTTTGGCCTCTCAAACTCATAATCCTCAGTAAACACTGTAAACTCACAAAGTCAAATATTTATCCGCGATACCACCACGCCTCTGCTCCTCCTGGTGTGCACTCTGCTGTGGATAGATATATTACCTGGGAGAACCGTCGATAAAGTTTAATAACATGAAGGTCAGTTCATAACTGGGTCTAATAATAATCTACCACCCCTAAAACACAAGATGGAATAACACTGTGGAATTACCGTTTTCCCCACACTGTCTCAAAATAACTATTAGTGTCCTGCGGTTTCGGGGTTTTCTGACTCAGCTGGGATTGGAGTCCAATTTAGCTCATCTGCTGATCTGATCATGTTTTGTGTTACCTTGTGTGATAAGCAACTGTCCATCCATCCATCCATCCATCCATCCATCCATCCATGTGGGCCTTGACCCATTAGTTAGCCATTTTCGAGCATTTAATCAAAAGGCTGCATAGCTTGTTGTGTTACCAGCCTCACTGTGCGAGTTTTCAACAATTATACAACAAGGAGAACACAATTCTTCCTACAATAAATATATTTTCAGTTGGTGATAGCAAAAAATCTCAGTTTGCATCAAATCCAGCTACAACATTTGTGGTTTGAAAGCAAGGGAATGATCCAAATCTGTCTCGGACACAGCAGCACAGTGATATTACTGTTGTGTTGACTTTGTCGCATGATTTAAAGGTGAGACTACGTGAACCACGGGCTAACTTGCTTGTATGATTTGGATGGATGTTTTCCTTTCTGTTGGATTGTCTGAACAATTTTTATGGGGCCTTAAACAAGTTTGAAAAAGTGAAAATAAACACACCAACATGTTATTATAGATTCTGTTAATAAACACTGGATGAAGATTGGCATTTTACCACTTATGTAAATTGTGTTGAACAAATAATGAAAATGTGTCTTCTCCAAAATTGTTAGCTGATATGGCATCACATGGTAGTAGCCACCTTATAGTATAACTCAGGACACATAGAGAGGATGGGACAGGATTCTAATGAACAAATGCTGATATGATGACCTACCAGTGCTGTTTTTTTTATCATGTTGCCTTTGCCAGAGGAGCATTGCTTCCTGTCCCATCTGCCTTTCCTCCCTGGGATTTGGATTTTTCTGGAGGACAATATAGAATCACTACATTTAAATGCAAAAAAATAAATAAAAATAAAATAAAAATTCAGGTTTTTGCATTTCAGCTTAAAAAGAGACCACATTCCTCCGACTAAGTTGGTTACATTGCTAAGGAAAAAGTCCTGTTAACACGCAGCTGTGCACACTGCATTAGTGCATTGGTCTCACAGAAAACTTGGTGTTTAGATGTGGTTTTGCAGCACAGTAGTGCATGCTACTGTGAGCTCTGTGGTTGCTCGGGCCGTGCTCTGAGTGCTCGTGTGTTTTGTGTAATTCGTGCATTTGACCTCACATCTATATACGTGGAAAGTGATAGTCTGCCTTATAAGATCGTTTAGGCGGTGTAATGAGGAGTTTTCTGCCCGAAAGTCTTTAGAAAGTGACATGATACAAAGACTGTTTTAACAGCATGGGATGTTATGTGCATGACGTGAGTTGACGTTGATGTTAAAATGACTCAGGATGACATCACACTGGACACCAACAGTAGTATCCACCATCACCTGACTTCCTCCTTTGCTGCCTTGCATTTTAATGCACTTTTGATTGACCTGATAGAAGTAAACTATATTACTGTGTATGATATAAGCTGAATGACTGACATGGATAAACAACACCAACCTCTTCACCCCTGTCTCTCACTGAACATGCAGCCAAGAGGCCTCTCCAGCAGTCTTTGCCTGTTATACTTCAATTCTGACAACAGCAGCATGCTATGTAAGTGGAATAATTATAACTCTGGCTCTCGATATAACAGGCATTAAGCTGCTCACATGCATTTGTTAGGCATCTCCCTCGTCCGTCAATGACGGCTCAATTTAAGACGAGAACATGCCAAGTGATGGTATTTTTGACAACAAGCATATCTGTTTACTCAACATTCGGTACATTGTGCAGCAAGCATTGTGAGATTAAATATCTTAAAACATCTTAAAAGTCTCCCTGCTTGTTTTGAATTTATCTTGATCAAACTGCTGTCTAGAGTCGTTAAAATCTCCAAAGTAATTTAATTTCTTCTGACAGTCAGCTTCCGAGTGCAGCATCGGGAAAGAAAAAGGCACAAATTGAAAAAATAATAGACCTAACGAATTTCAGATTTGATTTATATTTTCATGTGCTTCATCACATGGACTCGTATTTTCACACACAGTGCAGTTTTGTTGAAGGTAATACAGACCCTGTTAGGCTTTTGCAGGACAATAGCTGCTAACCCCAGACATCAGATGTCCAATTTGCAGAGGATGACAAGCAGAGAGAAAGTCACCGCCAGACCGGAGCTGAGACTTTGGGTCAGCTCTCTCTTTGGCTGAGCCCTGCTGCCAATAGCAATTTGAGCAGATGGCTCACTACCATACAGAAGGAGTGCTCTCCCAAAGGAAATGACCCAATATTTGGCAATAATCTCAGAGATGTCAGTTTGAGTTGGACCCATATTTTCTGAGGTTACTTTCACTGGACATCATAAAGACGATAAAAGGGGACAGAAATTTAACTGGTTGCGGGCGTGAGCAGTCCATAAAAATGACTGCCATGGCAGATTCAGATGGGACTGAAATTGCAGACATGCTCTGGTAATGATTACATCACCTCTCTACCTACTAAACTAATCCGGTCTGAAATAAGCTGTATCAAGTGAAGGCTTTTGGGGAATTACAAGGTGGTGTGAATGATTTTCGAGGAAGAACTTAAAACCCCTCTTCCATTAGCAATAACAGATGGCATGTAATGATGCAATTATTAAACATTAAGTTAGGATTACACCGGGTGAATAAAGATAAGTACATCTCTGGATCTTATTAGTCTCCATTACATTCAATCAGCGGTTAAGATTAGTTTAATCTGTCGATTTCATGATGAGCAAGTCTGTTAAGGGAGTGATTCCATTAATCAAACAGTAATTTTGGTTCCATTCACATCGGATCATTTCCATGTTGACTGCCGTCTCATGAAGACGGAACAGCTGCAAGCGCCGAGAGCATAAATCATATGTGCAGACAGAAGTGTGACACAAGTGCACAAAAACAGCTACTACAGATAGAGGGCTGGTAAATAATGCTGTTACTGTGGTGATGTGGTGCCCCCAATAATAACACATCTACTCCTGTGGTGAATAATAACAATAAAGTTCATTTCTAGGTTGTGTTTTGCCCAAGATTTGTCCTTGGGCATGTGTATACAGCAGCTGTCAATCATTTTTCTGCCACTTTTGGATCCATTTATGTTCAAACACGAGTCTCTGACACATCAGTCCACCTATTCCTACCTGTGTTAGACACCCCTGTACCAGGGTTGAATACTGAGTATTTATAGTAAATTCTTTCCTAAACTTTAGCTTTGGTGCACTTCTGTGTTTGTGTTATGTCAAAACACAGATTTAATACAAAGGTCATCTTGTTAAAACCTACTATGTTAGAGTTGCTTCATATCCAACCTTGAAGTCCTGTTATCACGGTAATAACTGGGTCTACTTTTCAGCTGCAGCGGCTTCTCTTGGTTACTTTTCAGACAACTGGCAGCTCACTGTGCGGTGTGTTACATTGTGTGTAAAATCTGTAACCAAAAAAATGGCAGGTCAAAAAATAGATGGAAGAAAAGTATTTTCCTTTTTTTGCAATTTAAATGAGAGTTTATTGCACTCCCATAGAGTTGAGGGTTAAACGAGAAACAGACAAAGATGAAGGTTAAAAAAACATCTAGCAGAGGGCGAGATACAGTCTACCAACTCCTCTGTGCAAATAACACTGTTCAGATGTGAAACTTCTTCATGTTGCAACATTACTTTTCTTTAGGCCCAGTTTTACATTTTACAAGCACAGGCAGGAAATTTTCCTCCTCTCCTAACAATATCCGATGTTGCATGCATCATCGTTTCCCAAAATCTCTGTTTCTGCCCGTCCATTTTCAGCGACCTCAAACGCATGAAAGGCCAAAAAAACACCTCTACAGCCTAAATCTATCGCATACTGAAAGAAAAAAGGGCCCATGTCCATAGAACATAGCACCAAGAACTTTTTGGAAAAAAGGCCCTGGGGTTTCCACCGTCACTCTGTTTCAGGCAACCAATTTTATATTCGATCAGGCGGGACTTGTCATCTGTCAGCCTGGTAACTAAGAAAATGGAGGGGCAGTTTGTTCTGGCCGTGTGTGTCTGTCCCGAGTTTTTTTTCTTTATCAGACAGAAACTATCATAACAGAGACAGTAAAACCCTTTTGCGGGGGAGCACTGAGTGTTGTGCTGTTATCACCCATAGCACCAGCTAATGTCAATCAAAGCCACGGTGCAGAGAGTCTTTCTCATACTCCACAGTGCTCCCAATCACACTGCCAGCTCTGTGGCAGTTGTGAGAGATCCCAAAGAGTGAAAAGAGATGAGAAGTGATGAAAAAGTCAAAGTAATTTCAAAATCACAGGAAAACATTCAACCCAACGTATGTGACCAAGGGGTTAGCTTCCAAGAGTCAAAGTGTTTGAATCCTGTTTGCCTGCTCAGCAAACTCTCCCTTAAGGTAACAAAGAAGATTTCTCAAGGGTAATGGCTGAAATTAGCTCATCATTGCAGTAAAAGAAGGGGCTCACATTAATAGGTCTATCTCCACTTTCTGCCTAATGTAGTGTGGAAAAGGCTCATGCAAATGCAGCCGGCTTCTCCTCCCTCCCTCCTTCTGCCTGCATAGACAGCAAACAAGCATTCAAAGCATATTCTGCCATCGCAAAGGCCTGAATGAAGAAATAGATGAAGAAAACGATCGAATATCTCAAACGCTTGGTTCGCACTTGTGTTTTTACCCTTGTGCCATCTTTACCAAACTTGTCACGGACAAACACGAGTTTAACCTGTAGGAAATTAGTCTCAGCGTGGAATTATTGATGCGGCTTTGATGTAAACACTCTTCTCTGAGGGTGTTAAAGATTGTTTTCAGGATTTACCGAGAGCTATTTCCTTTGTGCATCAGCTGAAATCGGGTGTAATTATTGCAGCAATTTTCCACATTATACAGACTTTCTGCACTAACAGGAGGAAAGATAAACAACTTTGGAATTAAAGATGCATTTTGCTTGCAGCCTTCGCCCTGTGATCTTAGGACTACTCCCCTCCCTCAACGCTCACATGCACACATGCACAGGCACACACATACACACACTCATCAAAACACTGATATCCTCTGCCCGCCAGTCATGTATTAGGCATTCTGCTGCAGTCCTGGTGCAGGCAGGGCTTGGGACCTTGACTGACCAGGAAGACTCCATCCACTATGATGCACACATCATTAAAGCGTCAAAACATATGAATTATTCACGGCAGCAAACATGCCTCAGCAGCATGTCATTGTCATTATATGTGTCTGTAAGCAGGTACGCTGTTTGTGTGTGCGCATCTGCAAATGCACATGTTTACGATATATAGAGAACTATGTGTACTCACATAATAGAGGTGTTTCAGAGGGTAATGATGGAGAGCCGATATATATAGTGTTTTCATTTTGACTCTGCATCATCGGAACCATACACTTCAATGCACGTGCTGGGGATCCTGAGACTGCCTACATCAGAAAAACACTAATTAACATTAAGTATTCATGATTAAATAATCAGCAATCAAGACCACATTTTGTGGGAAAAAAAATACAGAAAACATCTTTAGGTGTTATTTATTAAGACGTTAACTCTCTAAAGCTGATTTAGTTCATCAGGACCTAATTTTAGCAGATCATTTTGTGCTCACGTCCATGTCAAAAATAGATTTTCAGCAACTTTGTAATATTACACTATACTTATTACACTTTTGGACACATGACCTCTTGTATTCATGCTTTTACTACTGTTTTTCAGAAACAAAGAGCCTGACGTTGTGTAAAGCAATTACACAAATGAGAGAGGAGGACAGTGTGAGTGGTTGGTCATACAAAGCATCCGGATTTGGACATAAGAGATGGTTCACAGGCTGTCTTCCACCAACATTCACTGTTGTTTTCTTTGAGCCATAAATGTAGAAATTACCATCAAAGCATCAAAGGTGAACTGAAGATGTTCAAAAGTCTCAGCCTCTCCTCATCAGGAAAACTACCATATAGGTTGACTGTGAAAGCGGCTTATTACGTCCCATGCAGAATTTTTCTTATTGAGAGGCAAACTCTAGTAATCACTGTAATTATTAGGCAGCATAGGAGGAAGGGAGGCGAGGTGGACTCGGACCGACACATTCTGCACAGGGTGAGGACGAGGACAGATTGTTGTTTTACATGACTTTCACATAGGAGACTGCTGTTAATGTCCAGTATATGTGTGAAGTTGAACTTGAGTTATTTTAATTTACTAACGTAGTTAAGCATGTCACATAAATAAGGAAAATGCACTATGCATGTAATGTAGGTATAAACAAGACCTAACCAAACTGTGGCGGTATGATGAAGGTCTGGTTCACAGTTTGTGAAGGTCTGGTGTGTCACCGGTAAGCTTCAAGGAAGATGCTGGCAATTAACCTACTCAGTTGTTAGGTATGAGGATGTGTTGAGAGCTTGGGTTGGAGTGAAATCGGGATTATACCGGGAAAAAAGTTGGCACACCTGCATAGAAATCAGCTTTGAGGTACTGATTAGGATGGATGAATTATCCAAGATAACTACTATAGCTAACTATAATAACTATAAATGGATCAAGACTACCTCTTAAATAGTTTAACTCAGCTCCATCTGAATCAGCAGATCAGTCATTTTATTATATTTATTTATATTTTTCTATTTTTGTTTTATGATGCACTGAATCAAATGCTTTTGAGAGGCAAACGAAGAGACCGTCAACTGTTGGTTCTGTGTCATCAATAATTCATCCAGAATATCATGAATTAGTGAAAAATGCAGGTGTTGCTAGGTCTTGACCCAGAGAAAGACCAGAGACTTTGGGGGCTGCTCTAAATTGAATATTAAGGTACATAAACAAAAGTTTCAACATGCTGTATCTGTGGTTTACAGTAAAGTACAGTATTGGCAACCCTTACTTTAGCAATTGGGTTGCTGGAAGACTTCCATACTGTTGCACTTGGTTTTTCACATAATGAGATACATGATTAGTTGTGAAAATCAAAAAGAGAGCAATAGACTCCAGTTCAAATCATGGCTCCTTTCTTATTTTCTCACAGCTGGCCAGTCAGTTCGATGGTTTTGGAACATTACGGTCAGACATCGGAAAGATGTGGCACTTGTTGAAGCTACTGAATTCTCTGACAAGCACTTGTCAAGGCGCTGGCTCCTTCAACCTAACAGAGCTGTCATTTGAACAAAAAACACTTTTCACTTGTTTTCACCCTCAACCTGCCGAAGCTGTCTAAACCATATTGTTGTAACATTATTAAACAGATTTATATTTCAACAAGTTAAAGTTGTTAAAGTATATACTTCCATACTGAATCTTTCACCCTCTACCCTTTATTGGTGCTATGTTTCAAGCTAATATAGGTCTTGTTCATGCTGCACCTGACAAAGGCTAAAGCAGGGGAAGAGAAACTTACTGATTAGATCTGCTCCAGGCCAGTTAGTTGTTATTTTCAACCCCTCCTGCTCCCAGAAAACTTTAATATTGCACTACTTCAGCACAATGTTGATGTCCAGGTGACACATCGGCAAAGCTCCACTGCCAAGTTGAAACACTGGACAAATAAAGCTTCCCAGAGTGACTTTTTACCGTGTGATAATTCTTTTGACTGTATTCAGCAATTCTGCTGCTGCACCAGAGATAAAACTCTGTTTGGGAGGAGTATAAACTGATTTATTTGTCTCGCAGAGCAAAGTATAATTCATCAAAGCACAATATTCTGACAATTCTCTGTCTCTGATCTGCTGACTTGTCATTGACAATACAGAAAAAAGGAACAATTGGAGATTTTAATCTGACTGGCGTTAAGTTGACTTGGCAGTTGACACACTTTTACCATTAGAAGTTAAAAGAGGCCCAGAGCAAGCTGCTGTAGTTTTTCTCTGTTACATCTCCGCTGAATCGTCACCAAGCAGCTACATTTTCTTAACCTTAAAACAGCGAGGGCTTGCCAAGTGCGTATGCTATTTTCCCGAAGTGCCTCAAATACAAAGAAAGGCAGAGTAGTAGATATTTAATTTGGCTTCACCCTGCCCGTCTCTGTCTGGGAGTAGATCCCAATCCCAGCCTTCGTTTCACCAAATCAGAGAGCCATTCATTTTTAATGGAAGACCTTCAAAAGGAAAAATAAAAATGCATTTCTGTCCTGCCTTCTCCTCTGTTTTCCAAGCCAGGCCACAGAGAAAATATGAATAAATTAGCAGCAGGATGTGCTTTTCCTTGGGGTAGAGCAATAAGAAAAGTGTTTATGCAGACCTGAATGCATTGAACCTTTATGTTTACTGAATCAGGGCAGTGCTATGGAGGGCCAGGCGCTGGGTCCAAAGGTAGATATGTGATGAGCAAAATGAGCAGTATTATTTTGGATAATAACAGTGTGTGACCCATGAGACTGAAAAGCTCCGTGAATTTAACAACTTGTTTGTTTCAATGAATGTTTTCAACGAAAGGCGAGATGTCTGCAGTCAGAATTATAGACTATAACACTGACTTTCATTAAAGAAAGCTAATCTATTCTTTAAACGTGCTGTTTAACAGTTGAGCTTGAAGTCAATTCATTTCGTAACAATAAATAAATTTCACTTGGATTGATGATATTATGATAAAGGTTATTTCTATGTTGAATAGAAGTAGTGGAGGCATAACATAAGTGACAAATAATGGCATCCACTTAGAATCAGAATCAATCAATTTGTTTATCCCAGTAGCCAAAGGGCAGAATATTACACAAATCAAAACAAACTTACTGTCTCTTTCTCAAATAAAGACAAAATTGCCTAACACAAAAACAACACTAATAAATTCACAATCCGGTATGCAAAAATAAAATAAAATCAGTTTGAAAAACTAGGAAACACTTTAATGGTGCAATATGTAGGAAACAGAATGAGATCCAATAACTGTTTTGATGTTGCTGTATGTCAAAGACAGCTAGCTATGTATTTTGTTGCAGAGATATCTACTGAAGTTAGCATGCTGGCTAGCTGCATGGCTAACTCAAATAACAAGCTACCAATAGGTACAGTCATGGATGTATAAACAGAATACAGTTTTCAGTAGTAACTATATGCTATATGCTGCCCATTTTGGATGGGAGTATGAATTTATCAGGTGGCCAATTCTTACATTATCCTTCTTTAAAGACATGTATCTAGAGATATCTTCTAAAGTTAGCATGCTAGCCACTTTGTACCTCAGGAGAGGACAGTCAGATAGGATGGTGCTGACTCATGCCTGACTCTTGCTCCCCTCCTGTGTTGTGTCTATTGTTTGCCCACCTGAAAATGCCATTGTCAGTGGAGTCAGAAGCCTAGTTAGAGTGGCTGTAAATCGCCTCTGTACTGTACCTGTGGTGAAACCCTCTCTTCTGCTGTCCAAAGTCCCAGTGCTGTTCCCCAGTGCTCTGAGCTCCCAGTCGATTCATATTGAACTAACTGAAAGGCTAACTGACATAACTAGTTAACAGTAACTACAGCAGTTAGCAGTTACATTGCTGACATGCTGCCTCCTTGTCCTTTGAGTTTCACAGGAGGCCGATTCCTACATTTCGCACCGTTAAAAGAAACTATATTACATTGCTGAGAAGATTCTTCTCACATCTGATTAGTAAAAGATATATTTCTAACCACGCTGTAGCCAGCACAAAGGTAGTTAAAAAACCCTCATGCAACCACAGCAAAAATCTGACCCTCCCTCTCAGTCTCAATGCTCATTTTC
Organism: Diplodus sargus; assembly: GCA_903131615.1. Classification (NCBI taxonomy): domain Eukaryota; kingdom Metazoa; phylum Chordata; class Actinopteri; order Spariformes; family Sparidae; genus Diplodus; species Diplodus sargus. The sequence continues at coordinate 541,000 of CAEMYA010002116.1, forward strand.
ATTCATGCCAACTGATGAATAAATGGATATCCAAGTTTTTTTAAAACAGCATGTGTGCAAAAAAAAGAATTAAAAGAGAGTTACGACTTAATGTCCTGTCATTCATTTTGTGTGTTTATCAGACTTTGTGAAACTTGCAGCAGAGTTTGCAATTTGACTTAATGATGAAACAGGCTCTAAAATGTATGAGTAGATTAGTGTGAGAAGCAGTTGCAGAGCATCCCTCGAGATCAAGATTGTCAGTAATTCAGGCTTTGAAAGCAAAATAAGTTTTAAAATCCAGCAATGACCAGCCTTTTATATACACCCAATCTGCAACTGTGTTAGATTGTGCCGATGTTATCCATAAACATGCCACTATATCTTACCTTAAACATCTAGCTGCTGCCTATCACTCGGCTCTCAGATTGATTACTTATGACCTATACGACATCTGTCATAATGTCTTGCATCTGACGCTCAGCACTTTGGTCTATTCGTCTACAAAGAGCCACTTCATAAATTTACATCCTATACTTATCGGCACTTCTGTAACAAAGACATTATACTCCCATTCTCAGGATGGCTAACACTTATGTTCTGGCATTCATTTATCTGATATAAGTTGAAGAGTAGACTGAAAGTAATACATTGATATCATTCAGGCATTCAGATTTTGATACATTTTTGATGTGACTGTTAAACATAACCGATTATATTTTCATTCTTTTTTATGCCTATATCATCTTAGAAAGCATTCATTTAGTTATAATGCATTGATTTATGACTAAACAATGTTTTCTATAACAGGAACTAAAGATACATAATACCATTCGAATGACATTTTATAATGTGGAAAAGTTATTTAATGAAGGTAGATGTTAACTGTCGACGTATTTTGTTTGTTTTCCGCCAAAATGGGCAATCTTGCAATACACTATCCGCTCAAAACATAAGGTGGCTACAGCATTATTCAACTTTTTTAAGATTATGTGTAAACACCAGCAGCATTTTTTTCATTGCTTATGATAGATCATGGCCTATTTTACAGAAAAAGTCACCGATGACACAAGATCTCTTTACTAACGTCTAACCAAAATCGTTCCCTAACCATAACCAAAGTGCATTTATTGCCCAAACTTAATCACAGATAGATTCTGAATTTCGGTATCACACTGCTGTACATTGCATTGCCACCATCTGCCTGAACCACCTTCATGCGATTTCAGCACGGTATACAGTATATAGGTAAATGTAGTGTTTCATTGGCACCATGGTAGCAAAGTCAACAGCTGAGTTGAGCTGCACCACGCTGGCAATGGACCTGTTCTGGGAAAGGGCCAAGCCACATCCCGCCTCTAAGTGGATTGGTCGCGATGACTCAGAACTGTGACCAACCAGTAACAAGCATTTGTCTCCCCCTAAAATTGATACTCGACTCATGTCTTTGCAGGAAACCTAAGAGAACGGTGTTTTTAAAAGTCTGTGTTCAGCTCTCAGTACTTTTTCAGCTTCAACCTGAATTTCTTTAGTTTCTCTCTTCCTGTTTGTACTTTCAAACATATGCTGTGTTTTACTGTTTCATCTTGTTTGCTTTCAGCTGTTTCAGGAGTCATGATTAGTTACTGCTGGTGAAAACACAACGTTTCCTGTAATGCTGCTTCATAATAAAAGCTTTTAAAGAACAAAATAGCAGGAGGCTTTTATTGTGAAGACATTTTAGCAAATAAAAATGTGTTTGTAGCTGTGATATTTTGATAGTACTGCAGGGATCAGGACAAGCATCATTGGTTTAAAACACACCTTCAAGCAGGTAGTCCTGTTTCGGTGGAAATGCAAAATCCCGGGCTCCAACCCAATAGAGCCAGACCGGCAGATGTAATGGAAAAATGGCATACTAAGACTGTCCTGCCAGAATAAAGCCATGAAAGGCCAAAACAATATAAATAAAATGTAGTGTTTCATTCACTCAAAGAAACATTGTGTCTGAACATAATCCAGACAGCAATTACATTTGTCACCACAATGTAATTATGAGAACAATTTAGTGATATATAAATGCAATTTCTCTGAGACAGGGTTGCGGCAGTGCAGCATGAGAACAGATTACTGTCTTCATCCTTGTCATAACAGTTTAAACTAACTGCTTTTAATCTTTTTTTCATGTCAGCTTAAAAGCCCAAGGTACCTTAAAATGATAGACTCCTACAGTATGTATGAATGACAAAAAAAACCACTTAAACACATAGATGAATCAAATACTGTATTACTGGTCTGGCTTCTTAAATACTTACTATCAGAACAATACAATGGCACCAACCGTGCTCTCTCCAATGTTTCCTGATTTTTAAACAGACATGTGTGTTCCATTGGAGCCAGGTTTATTCTACGTGCAAACGACATGTTTCTCTGGAAATCTTTGAAACAGACGAGCTCGCACCTTACAATAAAACCCACAATTGAAAAACAAATCAAGTTTGTTATTGCACAGGTAGTCATACAGCTTTCCTTGTGTCATTGTAAACTGTCACACCCGAGACTCAAATGGCTGCAAAAATGTTATTTGTCCTTGGTTATTCTTGCTTCCTTGGAAAACCAATATGTGCATACATGCTTTTAGAGAGTACGATGTCATTTAGACCTTCCGAGATATGAATAATTCAGCTTCAGTCTGATGAAATGAAAAAAACAAAAATCTTTCCTGTATCTGACATTGCAAAAAAAAGAAAAGATAAAATATCTATGTCTCAAATCACAAGAAGGATAATTTGGGACTACAGTGTAGACTCAAAGGCACACTCTGAGTTTTGTTGGACAAAATCTAGTTTCATACACACACATATTAAAGAAGACATATTATTCCAATTGCCAGGTTCTTAATTTTATTTGAGGTTGCCACTAGAATAGGTTTACATGCTTTAGTCCTGAAAAAACACTCTCATACTGTCCAGTGCTGCAACATTGTAATTGCCCTCTATCTGAGACTCTGTTTTAGCTCATGTCTCTTCAAGGCCCTCCTTTCTGTGATTGATCAGTTGACACATGCCTGACCAAGCACCACTATCAACAACAGTGAAACTTTGCTAAATCAATTCTTACATGCCAAACTAGCCGCCATGTAACATAGTGATGTAATGTGATGTCATAGTATACTGATATGACATGTGTCAGTTTTCTGTGGGAGAGGAGTTTTTTAACTAAGCTAACTAGCTAAGGGTAGCTACAGGTAGCCACGGTATGTGTTTTTTGGTGAGCTGTTGCCCCCTTTTTGTTTCAAGTATGAATTTAACCGGTGGTCAGTTCTTACGTACTGCACCTTTAAATCTATAAATTAAGAGAAGACATATGCTAGAACTAAATGTGGTTAATTATAATGCTAATGATACTGTAAATGTGTCAGCTGAGTCTGCAGAGCTTTTACAGTAGTAGTAGTAAATATGATATTGCAGAGTATTAACATGCATCATACATGCCGTGAGTATTGACTTGTTTATTAGTAACATTCCTGGAGGTAGTTCACAGTGTTAGATTTGGTAAACTGGTGCCTCTGGTACAGTCAGCATGAGATGCCTGTTTGCTAAATAAAAGATGAGCAACATCTCTTTTCACTTATGCCAAATATATTCATAGTGTGTTGATTGCAATGTTCGGGGCAATTAAATCGGTGTTCAGGCTTCAGTTACAACTGTGTGTACATGCCAAAGGGGGAAGATCAGGAATATTCTAAGTTACCTTGAACGACACCAGCGTGGATGGAAATAAGTCCTGAAACTCGTTCAGAAAAAAGGGGATCCTATTAGATATTAAACTTTATATGAACCTTGTGGAAAAAACTCAGGGATTTAGCTTTGAGATCTCATGTTGATCATAAAGTTGAAAAAAAAAAGAGAAAACGTTCGTTTCCTCATCATTTCAAAAGGCATCATTAAAAAGAAGAAAAAAAAACAGTAAAATCCATATGGAAGAGGTAAAGTGTGAAACCATAGACTGCTGAGCTTCAGCGCAGTTCAGCCAGGAGAAGTGTTGATATCAAAATGATTTATGTTAATATTGTGCTAAATGAGGTGTGAATCCACCATTTCACCTAAGCTTTGGCTCACTGGAAGTGATACGTGTGAGACTGCTTCAGCCTGCAGATGGCCCAGGCTGATCGGGCTCTCCCCACTCGCAGGTGGGTGAGCCCCTCTTCTAATTGATATCCCCATTGTTCCTACTTGGTCAAGCATGCATTGGTAATCTCGGTGGAGAGAAACCCTCGCAGTGAATGTGTTATAATTCACAAAGCATAAGAGGAGCAGCACTTTACGTCTTTGTGATGCATACCCCGTGGAGAAAAAACTGACTGTGATTATGGTCCACTATGGAGTTATATCTCAGAGGGCACCTAAATCTTCTGATAACCGTTCGTTTTATGCCTCAGTAATTCCTTCCTCTAATATTTTTTCTTCGCTATGTGCCATTATTGCTGTTACTGCCTCAAGGGAATCTTGCAGTGCGTAAATGAATCACTTTATTTGCCAAACACATTACATGTACGAGAGTTTGTCATGGTGGCGCTGGTGCTAAAAGTCTGAAATGGCGATTACAATATATGGACACATACTTGATGATTGCGTTCCTGCACCACAAACCAAATTATGTAAAAAAAAAAAGGAAAAAAAAAAGAAGAAAATTAGGGGTGCATGATATTGGATTTTTTGCAGATAGGAAGATATTTTCCTACTCATTTTGGCCAATTGCCATTGCCGACACAAATATATGCACATATTTCTTTGGAACTGATTGCAAAGAACATCAAGTCTCTTCTGCAGTGGAACTAACACAATGTGCCTTATACAGTTATCAAGAAGGGAGAAGAGGACGATAAGCAATCTACTTAGTTAATGTCGTATGCACACATTCAAAGCACTATGTTATCAACCTGAAATGTGTATTTTCAGCCAATAACAATGACATACCAATACAACTGATCATCCCTTTATATGATGCTAAATTGACTGATCCAAAGTCCCACCCCCAGTTACTGTTGCCAGGTTGGACAAGCTTGACAATAAGAGACATGGCAAGGCCGATTCTATTTAGCCGGGTGCCGCAGTGCTTATTAGCTTATTAGGGCAACAAGGACAACAGTATGGATCAAAGTTTATATTGATGATTTTATGTTTTATGAAGACAGCAAAATGACACAAAATGAGGCCAAGTCTGGTCTCAGTGAAAACAGTAAAAGCCTTGATCTTTTCCATCTAACGATAATTCATCTTAAAAACATGTCAGCAACCAACCTATCAGTCCTCTCTTTAACATTAGCACAGAAATAAGGACGAAGCAAACCCTGCTGGCGCTGGTGATCTGACATTAGGCTATTTCCTCTTGAGAAACTGAAATTAGCTAACCCAGGATGTGACTATATACCAACGTGTCACTGAAGATTGCGGGTTCCATATAATGTGATTTCACATCATGTTACCTTTGGACATACACAGGTGTCTTTGGTGATTGTGTTCAATTTCAGCAGACAGTGAGGTCTACCACACAGAGTGATCAGCTCTTACATTGGACAAAATATGTCTTTGGTTTTAGGGATGAAATGAACAAAACACCTAAAGTGTTGCTTTAGAGACCCCCAGTATTATCTTTTAATCAGCTTAACTTGTTTTTCTTTGCAACACAAAATACACATGGCACATAGAAAATCTAACAGGGAACAGTAAAGTTTACCAAAGTTTATCTGAGTAACAATCTTACTCAATGTTACGGTGGCACAGAGCGAAAATGGATGTCAGTTTGAGGTGTGCAGCTTTAAGCTGATTCTATGCTTATAGTAAAGCTGCACTAATCAATATTTTCACATCATCAATTGTTCAAAGGAATCTGTACAATGTGAAGGTGTCACTCATAGTCACAAACCAACAGTGGATTTTCACAAGACTCTGCAGGTCGCTTCATGTGTACGAACTGTTCTATTGTTTTTCAGCTTATTGTTTTGGTTTTTCAGCATGAAACTTTATGATTTTGTTTCTGTCTCACTGCTCGCATCAACCATTTCCAACCACAGCAGGTAGCTGTTTTCACTGCAAAAGCTCCACTACATGCTCTCCATCCATGGCATGGGGTCATGGCATTGTTGTTGTCTTTCCATTGGAGTTGGTGGAGACCAAAATAAAGCTAAAATGAGGGTGAAGATTGTACTAAGGTTCGACACCTGTGGCCAGAAACATAATTTCAATTAAATTCTAAGAGTGCCCTGATTGCAGTTGTTTGCTATCGGAACTGCTTCATCAAAAACAATGTAGCCTGGTTCAGAGAAGAGAAAACTAGTTGAATGAATTGCTAATTTCTTACACTTCAATATTCCTCTTTAAAGCTGGGGTCTACAATCCTGGAGAGCTAGCAAGAGTGCTAGCAAGATTTGAAAGTGGCACCTCCTTTAAGTTCCACCCCCTCAACAACCTGACCTTGCCAGTCAATATTCTTCTTTGACTTCTATGTCAAACTGCATCCTGTTTCTTATCCTGTTTCTAATGTATTCCAATAACTTGTCATGCACTGTGCATTAGTCTACAGTTTTAGTTGTTGTGCTTACATCACAAAACACTAGGATTCGCAGAGACATGTCTTCAGCGTATAAAGTAACAGAATTCTAGAGTGACAAGAGGATATTGTTAGGCTTTGTTGTCACAATTTACAGGTTTAAACGATTCACAGTAATCTTCATATGTCAGAGCAGCATGAGGAAATTATGTGTCTGGTGGCAGATGTCCATAATACCTGCAATGTTCACAAGGGGTAGTATTTAAATCCATATCCGAGTAGGTGTCATTTCCCGTGCACGTCAGTCAAACTGAATGCTTTAGAGAACATCCAGTGAGTGGCATATAATTCTTTAACTCACACATCTGAAGAATCTGTTGTTATGCAACCGGTACTTTGTGACCTTGTTTCTCTTTCACTATAGAAGCCCCAGATGCATGAAATGTGGACCAGTTGAGATTGAGAGCAGAGTGCATCTCTGAAGGGCTAGGAGACCATTTAGCCCGGTTCAGCAGGCAGCCCACAAATTATTCAGGGATGGATGCCGAGGTGCATTCACACATTGGTGTCACAAAGAGTTCACAACCTAGCCGCTCTACACAGGTGGACTCCAGGCAGCCTGAGGAGCGATTGGCACCTGTTAATTTGAATGTGACTGCGTGGGTGTTTGCATGAATAGCATCAGATGGTCAGTGTGCACACAGGCTTTTCACTTGGTGTTGTTTGGATTAGCATTTTTGTTTAAAAGCACATTGGAAGATACACAGTGTTCAACAGTCTTTCTCTCACATTACTATTCTTTTGGAAAAAAATACATTTTCTTAAGCTCAAGCTTTTACACTGTCAAGCAGAAACTATTTTCTAATTTAAATAAAGGAACTTTTGAATGCTTCTACATAACAAGACAGTCATTTTTTGTATTGCAGGCTTCAGGCTGAACACCTCCCCAGCAAGGTGACAAGTTGTGGTGTGGAAAATGACTCTCGCCATGTGCAGCATGAAATCAGATTATATACTGTATTTGCATCCTGAAGCAAGATGTAAAGGTTCTTTTTGCTAGTTTACTGTATTCAGTGCCCTCACAGCCAAGCTATAATACTAAGTGGAATTGATCTCTCTTGCGTCTTTCTTGCAAAGTTTTCCTCTTCCTATGATAGATTGTGATTAACATTATTTAAAAATATGGCAATAATATGACCATACTGTTGTATTTCATTATATTTTACATGAATTATAATTTTATGTTCCCTGCCTCAGGTTAACTTCTGTCACTTTCCCTCTTTTTCATTTTCTTTACATATTTCTAGGCTCTTTTTTCATCGCCCCTGGCTCCTGAACAAGAGCACAGAGTTTAATTGCGTTGCTATCCCGTCTGCATGTATTTCTACATTTTCTTTATTCTATGGGTGCATTTAAGTCTTTGGTACACGTTTTCAGTTTTAAAAATGAAGCAACGATTGAGTCGTTTCAATTGGGCACCGTTTTACTGCATTACATAAGCGCACCATGTTCAAATTTAGTGTTTAAGTGAAAAAGTAATTGAATTGCCCTAGTCCTCCTTTTACTCGATGAATGACAACCCACACAGCGTTTTAATCAAATAATCCTAAGAGCTACAAATGACTGAAGGCTTAAGCAGCATTAATTATTTTCTGTAACTTTGCTACCGCCATACTTTGATAAGTTCCCCATCAATTAATGAGTTGATAAACTCAGGGAAATTATAATGAGAATATATTTTTCAAGTTTTATCAAGATTTTTGTGGAACTTTGTGACTCAGCCAACTGCAGTAGGGATTATTTTTTTTTTATATATTAATGCTTTGATTTAAGTGAACAAATTGCTGCATGTTATGTTTTTCTGTAACGATGACAAGAAGAAAGAACATAAAGAAGTAGATGATGGCAGATTAACAGTCAAGCGATGAAGCTGTTTGAATCCAATTTTAGTAATGAGCACATGTTTGATTTGAGTCAACAGCACTTGTAGTGAAACAGCAGAATGGCACTTAAGATTGTTTGAATGTTTTTGTAGATGAGGGAACAATCACTCCCTGATAAAGTGGATTATAATCTGTATGAGTCAGCTTCAATTGGAGGGAGATCTGCATGATAATCAGCTGCTCAGCTGGCACTAATCAGCTCCGTGAGTCTGGTCATCCCTTAAACTTGATTTACCAAAGCTCGCATCTGCATCTCTAATGACAACTCCAAATGGAGTAAGTATGATTTTTAACTTCATGAATTATATTAATTGAGTCAAATGAGATATATTATTTGAGCTGCTATGATGAATGATTTCACAATTCAAAAATGCAAAACTGTGCAGGTTTTCCTCTTTATAATGAGGCCGGCAGCCTTGAATACCAACAGTGACTGTGGCTGTGGCCCTGGCAGGTCCATCAGAGCTGTCAGAGAATTGTGATATACCTGTGAAGCTATAGGGCTCCTGAGGAGAAATGTATACAATAAAAAAAACATTTACCTTTCATCAACTTGTGCACTGTGTACATGCTTGGAGATTCAGACCTTGACTACTGGTATTATATTATAAGATGAGCAGGCAACTTGATGCACTCGCTCATATCTGAGCACAAATATTAAAAGAATAAATACAAAAGATCTACTGACTACGGTGTCGGCCAGCCTGAATGTTTGTGCTTTAGTCAAACTGCAAATATATTAGAATGTAAACCAAATATTGCTTTATCTACTGGTACCTACACAGAGAGCTGCCTCGTAACAAAATGAGAAAAAGGGACCCCAGATACACGCTCATAAAAAGCCAACCACCCCGGTTACACTGCAGCGGGCCACACAAACCGAAGGATACACAAGCCACAAGGAACTGCCGGACCAATTGATATCTTGTAGTAGCTATGTGATTCTTTGTAGTTGTAGTTCTCTCCATGGTGCCAGTTTCTGTGTCTTTAAATATTTTTTAAATCTATGTTTGGCCAAACTCATTGTAGGCCTTTTTTCTTCTGTTTGTAGTCAGTTTTGTCTCTTTGTAGTTGTTTCTTTGCTTCCTGCAGTTTGATTGTCTATCTTTGTAGTTGTTTTTTGTCTCCTTGTACTCATTTTGTATCCATTTGTAGCCTTTGGTCATGTCTTTGTTGTCTTTCTGCTTCTCTTTGTAGTTCTTTGTGTCTGTCTGCAGGTGTGTGTGTAATGTGTCTCTTTGTGTCGCTCATTGTAGTGTCTTTTCTTGTGTTTGTAGTCATTTACTTGTAGTTTGTAGTCGATTGTTGCTTTTCTGCAGTTGTTGTGTCTCTCTTTGAAGTCGTTACGCATCTCTTCACGGTTGCTGTCCGTATAGTTGTAGTGGTCCATAAGTGGCTGTCTTGTGTAACTCTGTAGTCTTTTGTGTCTCTTTGTAGTCATTCTGTAGCCTTTTTTGATCTTGGTCTCTCTTTGAAGTTGTTATGAATCTCTATTTGGATGCTTTTGCATATAGTTATAGTAGTCGTTGTATGGTTGTTACTTTGTAACTGTTTTGTGTCTCTTTGTTGTGTTTTTGCTTCGCTTTCATTGACATCTATGCAGGTGAACCATCCTCTCAGGTGCTGCTCTTCATTCAAAAAGTATACCTGAACTGAAGTGGGATCATTCTGCTGTTCTGCGTTAAGAAAATATTGCGCTGCGAATGTGACTGAATTCTAATCAAATGTTACTGTGGCCTCAGTATGCTGTGCAGTTATGATACAATGGAAATAAAATAGAAAAGATCAAATCTATTTGGTTGGCACTCAATATTAAATATTTTTTTATCAGGAAATGTTAACAATGACTTCAAACAGAGGCTCTTTTCATGGCGCCCCCTCTGTCCTTAGGCCCCTACAGTAATACAGCTATGCTTGCTTTGAGGTGGGGCAGGGGGACAGTGTATATCTCTGGGGAATCGCCAAGAAAGAATCTTTAAAGACACCTGTTCCATTACAAAGCGTATCTAAAAATCTCATCTCTAAAACTATTATTTCATCATCTCTACCTAATATGATACCATTTAGATACAATGTAATGATTTCAATTATTATACCAGATGAAAATGTGTCACTTCAGTCGTAGTTGTTTCACAACTGAATATATGAGGGCTCAAGCTGCAGGAAGATTGAAGCTTAGGTGGGGACTCCAGTGTGTGAGAAGCGGTGGATCCTCTGAGGGATCTGGCAGGTGGCTGAGTAGCAGGAGGCTGTGTGGCAGAGTGGCTGTGGAGCTTGAGCTCTGGATGACATTGGCTCTAAGAACGAGGCAGAGATTGCAAAAGTTAGACTTGAAAGTTTCAGAGGGACAAACAAGCACAAAAACCCCAAATAGAAGCTCGAGAGGTTCTGTCATGAAATCACATCGTCAAGTGGATACACTCTGGCAGTGTGTAGAGAGGACCACAGTATTTGAGCTTGCGCTGATGACAAGATGAGCTGCAGGTGTGTGAGGAGCTCCAGACGTCCATGGCCGCCAAGCTCAGCCTCTGCAAGAGGCCTGAGAGCACACAGAAAACAAGATTGGAAGCACAGAGAAAAAAACGTTTTAGCCTGGCTGTCGTTTCCTTTTCAGTCACTCTCTGTTAACACGGCGTTATCTAGAACTTAGAGACCTTAACAAATGCACTCTGTACACAGCAAAGCTGTAGCTCCCTTAGGCTCCGCCGCCATCATTGTGTCTGAAATATGCTGCGCTGCATAAAAAATAGTTGAGAAAAAGAAGCAAAACAAAAACCGAATCTTGCAGCGAATAAAAAGCTATCACACTCAGTACTTTTCCTCTGCCCGAGGATACAAATAACTTCAAAGATCTGTCAGAGAAAAAGCAAAGATGTAGAAAAAAAACATTTCTTCCCTAACAGTACTACCCTACCTCCCTTTTTCTGCTGCTTTCATTCCCATAGACGAGGGCAGAGCCAATTGCAAGACACAGCTATCATGTTTGGTGATTCCTCCACAGCCATGATTATGGGAGTGATCAAAGTTTCGCCTGGACAGCTTCCAGCACCGTCATGATAAA
>CAEMYA010002116.1:552543-563326 GCA_903131615.1 Diplodus sargus
AAAAAAGACTGCAAAAGACAAGAAAAAGAAAAAGACAGAAAAGTTTACCTGGGGCAGTCTGCAGTTGTTCTGACAATACAAAAACACTTTGGCCTTGCATTTCCCTGGAAGTCCCTGGCTTTTTCAGGAGCCAGATTAATTATAATGCTGCATTCACATTATAACACAAATCCATCAAAGACCTCTGCTCTGCATTATGTGCTGCGCATTGTGTTTTTTAAATTATGGGCTGGAGAGTGAATTACAGGCCCACGGAAATGAGTGATAAATGCACGAGGAGTCCATTTGCAAAAAAAATCCCATCCTTCGCCATAATCACAACTTTATTGAATCCACTGTGAGCCATCAACACAGTTGTTTGCGGGGGCTTAAAAGCATATAAATATGCAAACACAGCATATCTACAAAAAAGCCTTTACATGCCATTAAATATTTAGTTGTTCCACATAAAATGGTTCCAGGCTATATAAACAATAGATACACACATGCATATACAGCACATGTACACGCTGTTGTTTGTATAACCAATGTCATTCGATTGCCATCCCATGCATTACATTAACCCACCAAGTCCTCCTACTTGTGTATACCCACCTGCCTGCCTACTTCCTCTTACTCTGTGCCATTTCTCATCTGCAGAGGCTGACATCATCATCATCATTATTAATGCAGCAAGGTTACACAGGCCTCTGACAGACTCCAACTTCAAAACTGGCTTGGAATCAAAAGAAAAAACACGCGAACTGTCATCGTTATCACAACGTGACAATGTACGGCATTAGCTCCCTTTAATGCTCTTCCCTTTTAAAAATCACTCCTGATTCTTGGTTTCTTGTTGTATGCTGTACACATTTCCCACTTTTCAGGTTTGACTGATTTATTATGTGTTTGCTTATTCCACAAAGCGATTTGTAAAGAGCATTTAACACCTTTCCTGATTGCAATGATAGCTATTTAAATGTCATCATGTAACGAAAACAGATCTGAGGTTTATTTAAGGTTGATGTATCTTGCCTTGCTGGGTGCTTAGGAAACAACAATGGGAAAATAAAAAAAAAATAAAAAAAGTATTGTAGGCTCCACAGGGAATTGAATTGTCTGGAAGGCTCCTAAATGAATTAATTGGCAATTACCTTGTAAGAAATGATAGTTTGATAGCAGACTTGTAATGCTGTTGAGCTGTTCAATAATTCAAAGACGGCTCTGAAATTCCCTTACAACCGATGAAAAGGTACGTCCCTCAGGAAGTCCCAAACTGGCTGTGGGAGGTTGTTGTTAACACGATACTGTTTCAGTTGACCTTGAATAAAAATCATCACACTGTACGCTCGAGATACTTTCATGAAACCATAAAAAACGACTTTGCACTCTGCTCATAAAAACAATTACTTCTCACCTGTTGAGTGTTAGGGAATACTTGGTTAAGCTCTCTACATTGTGCAACATGTTTTTTGTATTTATTGGTCAAATGTGATAAAAGATGTTCGATGTATTAAGATTTTTGACACAATTTCAATACTTTTATCAATTACGGGTTATTGACATAATCTTTAACCTGCGGTTATAAACATATAAAGCTGTGTCACTTAAAATAATTTACATCACAATGAGCATAAAAATGATCAATATAGACACTGGCAGACTGCAGAGTTACAGTGAATATTATACATTAGGGCTCTGAACTTTTGTATTAAATCAGTTATTGTGTGCAAAGTACTACAATATAATTATATATATATATTTTATAAGCTCAGTATTATTTTGGTTGTACTATTCCCAGCACTAAAATGCATTTTTTAAAAACCCCTCCTCACCCCCTCCTCCTTTGATTGACCTACTTTTCAGGATGCTAATAAGTCAGCGAGGAGATGTGTAGCCCTGTCGGATTTGCTCACCGTGGGCCTACATCTCACTGCTGTCAGCCTCTTTATTGTTGATGAAGTCTCTCTCTCTTTTTTTTTTCTGGGTGGCGAGGCTGCACGGGGAGATGAAGTTGTGTCACGCAGTAGCTTCCATCTACTCCTCGACACAGAAGCACTCTTAAGGATGTATGTTTTTAAGAGCAGAAGGAAAAAAAAAATGCTTTTTGGCAATGCTGCTTTTGTCAGGATGGTGAATTCAGGGACTTGCAACATAGTTTTAGTCAAGTAGCGGCTTAATAGCTGTCAATTAGAGAAGGTATTTTATTACTGGAAAAAAAAGAAGCCATGCATCTCTGTCACTTCCAAAAATAATGACTAAAAATACCCCCGCCTATCACACGGTGTGCTCGTGTGGAGAGGCGTCGTAGGCGGGTGAGAATTAGCTAGTTAAACTTGGAGATGCGTGGTCATCTGATAGCGTAGCCTGCGCTTGTGGGGCCAGTTCACGCTCATCTGAGTGGGGTCTGAAACCCGCTCAGATGGTTGCTCTCTAACTGGCACCAGGCCAAGAGTGTGATAATGAACTCCAGCAGCCGGGACACAATTCACATTACAGTGAAATGATACAGTGAAACTCCTACACAGTAAAAACTCCTATTTCAGATGTCAAATACCGTGCTGGAATTGACAGTATGGTAATGTGCTAATATATTTAAATGTGAAACAGCTCTTAAATGGACTTTAAATATGTCACTATTAGAGGAGCCTGTGTTCTGAATCTCTGATGAGCTGATTTACAAAGCATCGCTGAATTATTATGGAAGTCGGCGTAATGTGTAACACAGGTCCTGGGTGAAAACCACATGGCAAGTACTGGCGGCACATTATCCGGGCGCACTTCGCGCGGCGGCAGGTGGTACATTGTCAGCTGTGAACATGTGAACAAAAGCACAATTATAACTTTCCCACATCACCTGCTCCAAAATTAGCTCGGCTGATCCTCGGATTCAGCCTGAGCGCTGGACACGGGGAGGAAATGACAGCCTGGAAATATTTTTTTTCATAAACAGACTGAATGAATTACAACCCAGACATGTTTTTTTTCTGTTCTGCAGTTGGTGATAAAACACTAGGTTGATATATCACACTCCCCCCCCCAAAAAAACCAAATCCTCAGGAAACTGCATTTATTTCATTTTTATTAAATTCATATATAGACATTTTAGGATGTAAGATAATAAGCTTTATTGTAAATAGTTGAGAAGATCAACATAAGTATGTATCTCATGTTTGACAGTGAATGTGAGGTCAGCAGCTGGTTAGCTTTGCTCAGTATAAAGACCAGAGACGGGGAAACAGTTGAACTAAATCTCTCCACCAGCAGCTCTCACTCACTAAATTACATCTTATGGCTCAGATGGCTGTCAAAGTTAACGCAATAATAACGTGTTAATACAAATTCCTCTTAACAGCATTATTTTTTTTGACATGTGATTAATGCATCCACGTTATGACCCTCAGCCCGCCCCATAGATTGGGAAATCAGGGAGCCTTGAAGCAGTTACATTGTGGATTGCAAGCAGAACAAAACCTCCTTGAGTAGTAATGGATAAAGAAAAAGGCTGATTAACATCGAATAGTTACAATAACCTTTATAAGAGTACAGTTGAACACTACATTGTGTTAGTTTTACTAAGGAATGTTACGTTCAGGTCAGTTTGCCTGTCTGTCATTGCTTGTTGGGCAATAGTGCTAGTTTTTGTCATCTTATGCATATTTTCTGAACATGCAGTGCCTTTGAGGTTATTCTGGAGAATATTCAGGACAGTATTTGTCAGTGTTTTGGATTGTTGCAATAATAATAAACATATATTTGCATAAAGCGAGCATATTTGTCCACTCCAAGAGTATTAAAAACTTGGAAAATATCCCTTTAAGGTACATTTAGAACAGATATATAACAAATGATCTTGGTTAATGTCAACCAAGACATCTAAAATAATATAACGTTTAACGTTATAACGTTTAAACGTTTAAATGACACAACTGACTGAATGAAACTCAATGACGCACCTCCCTTCAAATTAGGTGTTAACGAAAGAGAAACCCGTGCACAGGGGGATTCGCTTCTTGTCAGCACAGAGTGTCCTAAGATAGCTGGTTCATTAAAGTGGTGTGCAGGTGTTGATGAGGGGTGAGCAGGGAGCAGGTGCCTCATCATGCTATCTGCTGAAATAGCCAACTAAAGAACTGACTCTTTTTGTCAACCTTGTGGTTTCCATGCAAGAGTCCTGCTGCAGGTTTGACTATTTCAAAGGTTTCTGCAAAACCAGAGATGAGTTCAAACTGGACGTTTCTTTATATTGCAACTTTGTGCAAGTGGAATTTTCCGATTCTTTCCTGTCACAATGCTGTGCGTATTGTCTGCTTTGGTTTTAGCCAAACAAACACTTGGTTAGGGTTAGGAAAACATCATGTTTGAGCTTTGAATACCTGTTTTAGTCGCAAGGATCACAGATGGAGATGGTCCAGAGACTGTTTGGCAGCCTTGTTGTCCAGCAATTAAACATATAATGTGGACGTCATACGTCATATTTGAGACAAACGTCAACCTTGGACATGTCTGTGGTTTACAGAAACATTAGCTGCTCACATTATATCCTGCCGCCTGTGCTGAATTTGACCCTGAACTTCTCTGAACTGACAGTTAATAGATTAAATAATTTGATGATTTTCTTTTAGACCACTTATTTATTCTTTTTCACATTCTGGCCCATCAGGCTGATACTATCTGATTGCCAATTGAAGATGCACTGGTAAATATTAATGTCTGGGACTGTGAGGTTAAACTTTGGAAAATTATTTTCATTGTTTTAAACGTCGGCCCAACACAAACAATACTAATTAACAGATTGTGTTTTTTAAATTAATTATTTGCTGATCGACGAACGTGCCAATTTGAATTTGGTCCACCCTCGATTTTGATCTTTAGTTCAGTTCCTCCAACGTGACGACAAGCGCAGGCCAAGTCTACACTCGACGCTCCTCCGTAATTTGGTTTTGCTCACAGGATAATCAAGCCCTCTGCATTTTAAATCCTCACTAGTAGGTCAATGAGCGGTGGAGTGGGAGGTCGCAGCTCTTGATCTCGTCCTCCAGAAGAAAAAAAAAAAAAGTTTCATTCCCATGCGCAGAATTGATGGGGTGGCTTTTTCCTTTCACCATGGTGATTGAGTCACCTCACAGCCGGTGGTAGTTCCCACTTACAGGGGCGTTCACTTCATACTCAGCAAGTAGCCGTGACCAATCATAATGAATGACCCGGCGTGCCGGCTTTCTCACAGAGAATCATAATAAAAACCAAGGTAAGTGCCATAATGCCGCTGTGAGTCATTTGTAAAGGTTCATGACCTTTTTTT
Source organism: Diplodus sargus (assembly GCA_903131615.1). NCBI lineage: Eukaryota > Metazoa > Chordata > Actinopteri > Spariformes > Sparidae > Diplodus > Diplodus sargus. The sequence goes on from CAEMYA010002116.1 coordinate 557,825, forward strand.
TTTTTTTTTTTCTCACTTTTTCAACCAGCAGAATATTCTAAAAGACAAAGTAAATTTTACAGCTGGATATGAATGCAATGGAGGCAGCCAAGTTTAAAGTTGCAAGACTCAATCCGGTAGAAAACAACAATAATTTAAAGCCGCACTTTGTAGTTTTTGGGAAGACATTTTAAGAAGAAGGAAGATCTTCAGATCAATTTTTCATGTAGGACCCCGCCACCTTTCTAGCATCAAACAGTGTTCCGGGGACCTTATTTTCCCCTGATAACAGCTTGTTTATTTGTTTATTATCTATAAGTTACGGGAAACATAACCATTTCTAAGTTTGCGTTATTTCCTAATTAACATTCAAATATTCAAGAGTTTGATTTTCTCCTCCAAAACTACATAGTGGTCCTTTGCTTAATGCATGTAAATGTAGAATAATACATCATTCAAACAGGGTTGCTTATAGTGACGATCACAGAGTATTATCACCCAACGTTAAAGTTCACTCTAATCCACTCTCACCAATGTCATTTTTAGCCCCAGCTGTTGCCTGTGAGAAAAAAGCTTATAGTTATGCTTATCAAAGCATCACACAACATCAGTGGTGAGCAGAGCTGTAAACATGAATCGATTAGTTAATACATTGTCAACCATGAAATTAATCAAATATTTTTTATTTTTTTTATTTTTTTTAAGGAAAAACAGTCAAATTCCTAAATGTGAATAATTTGAGATTTCTTTCTTCCTCTAAGACTTTCTTTGTATCTTTGGTTGAAGACTAAACTAAACTTTTCTGGCACTTCATAACTCGAACAACTAACTGATTAATCAAGAAAATAATCAACAGATTAATATAAAATAGAAATAATAATTAGCTGTACCCTTATTTGACCTTAAGGTGGCCAGAAACACGATAGAACAGAGGTTGTATGGCTCCAACGCAAAAATGTACAAAGACACACAAATGAAGGACAGAATCTGGTTGGTGTGCATTAAAAAAAAAAAGAAAGTTACAAACGACCTCCAATACTATTTTTCTATGGTAACCACAGCTTTTTGCAGGATGCCTAGGTTGAGGTAGTGTATGCATTTGTGGCTATGTAAGATTGATTGTAATACCCAACCCAGTGACTGATCATTAAGAATAACTATAGAAACAGACATTTTTTTCGCACGGTCACATTTGCTTATAGAGGCATCAGTATTAAATTAAGGCTAATTTCATAATCATTTAAAAACTCCTTGTAGTATGTTAAAGCAACACATCAAATTATATGGTCTTGTCAATGGTTGGAGTTTTGGAGCATCAGAAATCCTTCTCAGACTGTGGAAATATTGCGGAAACGCAACCATCCTGACTTTTAATGAGGTGAAATGTAATGGAAAACATCAGATTGGCCTTGTGTCAACCAAGAGCCTCCTCTGATTTCCAAATGTTTAAATAAACATGAAGCATATGCCACAGTTGCAGCAGTTTGGCAAGACACACAGTGCCAAAAGCGATAGAAGCGTTTCATTGTTCTCACTCCCACATCAAAATATCTGAACACAGTTGGGGCGATGTAAAAGATGCTGTTTAAAAAGGAGGGAAAATAAAATACAATAATCTGCAAGTAATGATGTATCACCGAGCAAATCATTGTCCGTGTCCTTGCTCGAGCCAAATATGAATCCCAAACATCCCTGCATGTTTGAATCAGCATTCAGTTTTAAACACTTCAGACTGTGCCTGAAGAAGCAGTCGGGATGCTTGAATCAATGCAGTTACCGTTATAGATGCATCCCACTCTGGCACTCTCTTAGAGAGTAAAATATCTGCATTCTGTAGTTCACAGAAGACGTTCCAGCATCCGAATCCCGTCTGGGCTGTTCTTCGAAAGTTGGTCATCTTTTTGTCACTTCAACCAGAAGGCATTGACAGTTAAGGGGCGACGAATTCCTCTGAGGGAAAAGTGTCACATAGATCCAAAACAACATCGCAATCATGGCGCATGTTTTCCAGAAGCCGCAGCGCACCTCGGGAAGGAATCATCCTCAAACAGGACGGGTTCCCCTCACCTATCAAGACATCAGATCCGCTCTTAGCGGGCCTTGATAGAACGATAGCAGAACACGCTGATGCAACTCGCCGGGGAATTATGAAACTACGCTCAGCTTCATATGCTCAATGAAAATTTCATCAGCGGGAGTCTTTTCCAGGCCATGGTGGGACAAGTCTGAGCAGCGCTGGTGCAGCTCGCTGGCTCGGAGCGCTGCAGCTGCAGATTACACAACATTTAGCAGCGACAAACAGAGCACTCAAATTACTGAAAGGACAGCTGTGTTAGAGCTACCGGCTGTATGAAGAGCCATGAGAAGGTATAGAATCCATTCTCCGATAAATAATTGCTCACACTGCAGATTTGATGTAAGACTCTCGCCTGAAAAGTTAACAGCATTAAGGATAAGATTACTGCCCTTATCTGTCAAAATATCATTGAGTCAGCACAAAGAGTTCGTTTTGAGCTTCAAGACCTTGTGACTCAAGGTGTCTTGCCGGCTGTGGGCTGTGGGTTATCTGTGCTGCTTCGGAGACCAGGCGCCTGATAAATTATCAAATACATCTGCACATTGCAAAGCTCCGCCCGCAACTATTCCATCTCTTACACCCCAGTACTCCTCAAAGTAGGGTCAGAACGAAACCCTCGGGGTCCTAGATTTCCCATTTCCCGACATTTTTTATTTGGCACAGCGCTATATTTTATTAAGAAGGACAGAATTTTTGTTTCCACTCCCCAAACTCTTCACCCGATCACTTGAGAGGGCTCTTTTGTGCTCAATTAAAGCTAAAACTGACTTTTTCCTTTACCCCAATTTGGATTCCCATGTCAGCTTCGCAGCTGCTGACGAGGCTGCGACTCCTTCATTGTCCCCATTTCCGACACACTGTTATCTTTTGTCGTCTAAACACCATACATTTTTAAGCAATCAAATATGATCTCTGTCCTTCTCCCTCTCTATAAATGTGGTACGGGCTGCTGAAATATAAATGCGCCCTTCGCTTGCCCTCTCTTTGGCTCTCATTTTAGGCATCTGGCTACAACAGCTCGGAGTCGGCTGAGTCTCCTGTAGGAAGCAGGCAGCGGAGTCGACGGGGATGTTAGACACACACGTACACTTCCATTATGAATGGGGATTTTGGATTCACATGTCGCTCCCGGGCATATCTGACCCTTCTCTTTGTAACAGAGCTTTGTCTTTTTCAGACATCACGTCCCACCTGTGAGCTGATGCATCTGTTTTTAGACTTACAGACGCACGCAGATGTCACAGAGGGAGAGAATAAAGGTAATGTTAATGCGTGCGGGTTAAACTTAGAGACTGCTTCAAACCAAGGTGGAGGGAAAAGTTTCCTCTTTGCTGGGTGTATGGAGAAAAATCAATAATTCCAGAGACAAGCATAGCATGTTGAGATTTCTGTAACGGGCAAAGAATACCACCTAACCACTGCCTGATAATATGCTGTACCACACACAGCACACATTGCTATGCACCATCTGAACACTAAGTACAGTCTGGTGAAGACTGACGAGGATGATCGGAGTGTCCAGGTCTGAAGAATGAAGGTGGTGTAAAAATGCCTTAAACTTAAACCTAACCCACAGCATTGGAGCGACTCCACTGGTTCCAAAAAGAAGTCTGATTGTATATAAGCTTATGAGAAAACAACCCTGCGTTTTAATGATTAATGCCTCAGTAAGGAGTTTCTTAAAGAGATTATTGTCTCAATCATTAGTTTCAAGTCTTCTTTCAGACAGTATGATGTTCATTTAATAGAATATGGTCAATAATATAGATGATATAGAAGGGTATGCTTATGGGCCTGGCTACCTTGCGATTGGCTAGTCACTACCAAGCTGTGTCCCCGGGTTCTGACTGCATGTGGACGTCAGATGCAACGCGATGTTGGATGACCGCTGTCCACACTGAATACTTTAAATATGCATTCTGTTACGTCATGTAAACAAGGAACAAAACTCCAGCAATCTCAGCAAATAACATGTAAGTTTCACGCTGATGAAGGCTTGGCGCTGAAACACATTCAGCGCCAAGCCTTGTGCGCTTTATGCCCACAACAAAACTGAGACTTTTTTGTTGCTGAGAGAGCTGGAGTTGTGTTCTTTTTTGATTCCAGTGCACCCACCGTGCGCGTTTTAAACATTGGAGTAGTGTAGGCTGCTATTCATAAACCGATCAGTGCAGAGCTGGAGATCAGGCTGGAGATGGAACCACTCGGCGTAAAGATGGGTGAGATTGTTAACATAGCATGTCTTCCTGTATTTGTCCTTTCAAACTAGAAACACATGTTTTACACTGTGATATTTTGATGTTTCTCTACTGGAAATTGCATACAATATAGCCAGCAGCAAGTAGAGATGGTGTATTTTCCTACCAGAAAATGTGTCATGGTTTACAATTCGCCCAGGACGAGAGAGAGCTCGCTGACTGATGTAAATCATATGTTACAGTCACTACAACAATCGGTATCCAACAAGTGGAAGAGGAGGCAAATGTGTTTACAGCTGTAAGAGAGACTATGCTTAAAGACATGGTTCCAAGCCCGCCATCACACAGACAACAAGATGTACACTTTTGACAATAGGGACAGTGGTGCACATTTTATCTTTCCTGGAGGGCATTTTTTTCGATTGTCACACACAAAAACATGTCTGAAATATGTGTGTAAAGAACGGAAAAAAAAGAGTGATTGAGAGAAAGGTTCAAACCCTGCTTATTCTCTCACCCTGAGAGTAGAAAGGTGTGTTTCAGAGAGGATAGAAAAGCTCCTTGTTTGGAGTGTACTGACCCCTTTAACAGGGTCAACCATCACTGTAACGTCCTAAAATCCAACAGTCTGACAACACACTGCACACAGTGATTGGCTAGGTGGCAAAGGTGAAAGAGAGGCCAGCGTTTGAAATTCCCAGTTTTTTCCTTTATTACACAACATTTCTGTCACTTTTTCAACAACCATGTGCAACACTACGAATGCCTCCTGGGAGTTACTGTCTGAAAATGTATACTGTTACCCTCGTATGATATCCTGTCTGCCCCCTCTCTAGATACATGCTTTATTTACCCCCGGGCGGATATTTGCAGCTTCTGTGATGACCGGCATTTCACCCTTTGAGTGAAGCAGATCAGAGCAGCTGTAAACACTTCAGATTGCTGGCGCGGTCGGTCAACAAATTCTCGAAATGTAACAAGCTCAAAAAAACAAAACAATCCTACGTTTCCTATGATGCAACTCAATAACATTTTCATTTGAGCTCCCTCCCCCTTAATGCTAACTTCTTTCAAACCAGCCAAGTCCCCAGAATGAAATGTCGACATTGTACCTTTCCGCATAAAACGATTTATTTGTACCTGTCAGAAGGATTATAACATCCCCACAATACGTGCCACGTCACATTCAGAGAACATGCATTTGAACTGACTTCCTTTCAGGGGGAGGAGAGGACGGTGGGTTCGCGA
>CAEMYA010002116.1:572410-601587 GCA_903131615.1 Diplodus sargus
CTACAAATCTTATCGTCCCTACAGGAACACGCTTGTTTGGTACAAAGCTCAGAAAAATTCACATCATCGTTTTGATATTTTTTTCCAGTGAAAATGAAGTGCAAAAACTACACTTCAGAAATGTCAAAAATAATTACATTGTGATTCTTTTTTCGATGTCAGCCTTACAGTCGAGGCTTTTCTTGGTCTGTACTTACCTTTGTAGGCTGAAGAAAGGAAGCTGGCCTACTGTAGGGTGTGCTCACATAGTTTGAGTGTGAAAATCATTACCAGCCCAATGATATTAATGATTGTTTGAAACTTAAGCAGTTAAACACTGTGCTGTAGATATATAATGTTAAGACTAAGTATCCAACTAACACACTTGGATGGATACAGACTAGGCACAGAGGAGCATCCAGAGAAAGCTATCCGACCAGCGTTAATGACGTCCCGGTCATGCTTACTGACGAAGCCATCTCTTGAGGCTGTGCAGGGAGCTGTCCGCAGTGCTGAATTAGACTGTTCATCTCGGTTTCTGGAGAGGAGGAGGCCCAGATGAGGATCTCTCTTTTTTTTCTTCCATCTCAAAGGGGAATACCGCTTATCTGAAACTTGAAATTGAACATCGGAATATGCTTTTCCTCTGCCTTAGATTTTCTACTTTTTGGCTTGAAGGCAGAGAGTTGGCACAAAGCGTTGTTACTGAACTATATATATGTTAAAAGTCTGATCTAAAAATAGTCAACATTACAGCAGCACTCAGAAGCTTACATCAAGGAAACCACATTTCACATAAACAGTGCTGCTTCCTGTTACAAAGAGGATACTGCTGCCTATCACCTTTTCCTGCTCCCAGGTGTCACATTACTGAAAAGAATAAAAAGAGTGACCCATTGTACTGTTTTAGTACCAATATTAACTATTCATATGAGTGAACAGATACAGAGTACAATGTAATGCAGTTTAAACTACAGTCCTGTAGTTTAAATCTCACCTTTGTAAAATTTGATCCTGTGTTAATTGAACTATAAGGTCACTGTCATGGCTTCAGTTACTATATGCCTGTATTTGAATACATTTAACAGACATTAAAAGTAGTTTCTGATATTTTCCCGCAACATTAGTACGTGGAGATGCAAATATAGTGGAAAAACATTGGTCATTTATTCAACATGTATTAGCAAATATTTTGATTGGTTTTCCCTTCTTAATTGTTGGGTAGGTTTTTTTTGTTGTAGCTCTATAATATTATCATCACCCATCTCGCATAAAAATAAATGTCTTTCAGTCTGTCAGAAATATTCATTGAACTGTTATTTTAAGTGCTTTTACAGTCATTTTGATAACATTTTTATGAAAAATAAATAAATAATTGTTTTAAATATTACATCTACAGAGCTATAGAGTCTCTTGTCCTTAAAAACAATGTTATGATTTATAATCATTTTAAGATGTTTGTGAAGACCAAAATGGCTGTTTAGTTTAACTCAGTGTACGAATTCTGACGGTTGGTGTAACATTCAGTGGCTGAATGTTACAACATTAAGTAATTTATACTGTATTGTGATATGATATTAAAATATGTTTTGTCCACATAATATCTGTGGGCGAAGAAGCAAGAAATCTCAAGCAAAAATGCCAAACGTTCACTGAATCCACCTTCGTAAATGTGAGCATTTTCTTGTCTCCTTAGCTTTCTAAGGTAGTTAATTGACTGAGTTTTGGATTGCTGAATGAACAAAATGAGCAATTTGAATGAGTCTGCTCAGGCTTTAGGCAATTTTGGTTAGGTAATTTTATAGAAGAAATACGTACATTTAGCCCCGTGAGCTACCGTTAAAAGCTTCCACTCAAAGCAAATTTAAAGCAGAAACAGAAACAGAGCCTGGGACACCTCGTGCCTGTTGGCAAACAGAATTGCATAGTGATGTTTATAGGTTACCAATAAACCTTGCCGGTTAGGAAATCAGAAACAGCTCACAATATGATATGGAAATGAACAGGATTAGTCAAGCAACAACTATTACGAGAATCGTTTCCTCGGTCAGAACAAACACTGTGTGGTTCCAAATTCTCAAACGTGATGAATGGTGCTTTTTTATGTTGGGGTGTGAATGCCGGTGGGAAAGAAAGAAGCAATCTTTGAACCTCATGTCAGGCTTTGAGAGATTGTTCTTCAAGTTTCTGACATTACATATAATAAGAGTAGACACAGTTATCTGGGAAATTCACCATCAGATGAATTGTGCAATTAAAAATAACTGTTAGCTGCTATTGAATTTTGCCTCCTTTTCAGCGTCACAGCTTTTAAAGACAGATTAATGATGTGAGTGTTTTGTCTGTTTTTACCCGAGCACTGTATGTGTTGTGGTTTTGGTAGTCTGTTCTGTATGAGTAACAGAAATGTTGATTGCAGTTTGTAGTCTCATTATCTGGGGATATAAAGATATAATCAGCATTGATCTGTTAATGAGGCTCACTCAGATATTGGAGACATTCAGATGTGCTTTTCTTTTGATTCATGTCAGATTTGTATACATATCTATTTTTTTTTTACCCATTTCAGTTGATAACATATTTGTTTTCTCATTCTAATCTGGTAATTGCATCATTTGTTGTTTCCAGTAATCTACGGTATGTGCGCAGCAGATGTTCAGCACATTTATTATGGAGTGTTTTAGTGTTTGACCAGCTAATAATCATGAGCGGAGATAATTTCGGTATAAGAGGATAGAGATGAATATTTTCACGTTTGCTTTTAGTTTTTTTTTTTTTCTATCATCGAGGCGAACAAGCCAAAAAGAGCCATTATCTCATGAACGGGATTGGAGGAAATGACAGCAAATAAAACACTGGCGGAAATAATGTGGAAACGATTCTTGTGTACAAATGTTTTGCCTCTCTGTTGTTGCCAGTATGTCGAAGTTAAAGAGGACGATTCATGTTTGCTGCATTTTGTTCAAATCTGTGTTCCCATATCGCTCTGTCACGGTAAATTTGCACACTTCCCTTCGATGTCAGGTAACTGCTTCATAGCATGCATTCCAAACATATGCTCAATTTATCTGGTGCACATTCCATTATTGGAAGTGCTTTTGCTACTGGGGCTCTGCTACTTGTATTTGCTCAAATTTGCGTCTCACTTGGGAGCAGATAAACAGATTTGTCCAAATTTGTGCTCTGCAGTGTTTATCACACCGTTGCACATCAACACCAAGCTTTAATGTGGGTCTGAAATGTGTTAATGCAGATTTTTTGGGGGAGGATAGTTTTTTTTACATCATATCCCTACACGATAAGAACTTTTTGTTATTTCGAAGAGTGAGCGTGTGATAAGAAGCATCCCAGTTAACAGGATATTTCAGGGTTAGCTCGGGCCAATAAAAAAAAAGAATCACCCATTTTTTTTCGCTTTCACCTTCAGAATGACTTTTCATCACACAGCCTCCTCTTTACATCATATTCCCTTAATAAACTGCAATAGGATTACAAGGTGTAGGCTGTGATCTGCTCCAGAGGTCTGGAGCACAGTAGGGATTAGGTATGGCATTTGATGTCAGCTTCCAAGGTTTCAAAGAATAATATACCCTCCTCATTTCATCACTATATGTAGAAAGGAACAGAGAGGGAGGTTTTGGACATTGTCCGTGATAAGTGAGCTCAGGTTTTCTGGTTTATAGCTTTGTAAGGAAGCCTACGGAAGATGAATTAGTGTTGTCACGATACTGGAAATTCTAGCTTTGACACAATACCTAAATAATACCACTATTCAATATAAGGGAGAAGTGACACAATGTTGAGGGCGTAGAATTTTTTATTTTTATTAAAAGATAAATATAACAAGGCTTGTATGTTGTATGCTGAGCACAAAGCATCTCAGTTAATTTACTTCTTGAATGTTATTATAGGAGATATATTTAGAGCTGAAATGGTTCGTCAATGAATGGATTAGCTTATCAAATGAATGGCGACAATTTTAATAGTTGCTTATTTCTTTAACTCATTTTCAAGCAAAAACACCAAAATGCCACTGAACCCACCATCTTAAATGTGGAGATTTTCCATTACTGAGTTTTGGAATGCTGATCGAAAAAAACAAGCCATTTTAATAAGTCTTCTCAGGCTTTAGACAGGTGTGGTTGGCACACCTGCAGGCAGGTAGGGAGCAAAGGTCAAAATGTATTAAATAAAGCTGAAAACTAAAGTCCATAGATGAAGCAGCAAAAGAAAGAGAAGTGCAATCCAAAAAGCAAAGTACAAACCAGAAATAGATGCAATGACACAGGAACCAAAAGTGGGAAAAACACATGGTAAGATGGGACAGGGCGACACAGGAACACAAAACAGAACAGACGAAATGACAAAGAGAGAGGGCAAGACAGGGACTCAGATACACAAGGGCTGGTTGACTAATAGAACACAGGTGAGGAGTGACAAAGGGCAGGAAAACAGACAAAGGGAGGAAATGAAAAGCAAGAATGAAAGGAAAGGACAAAACTTCCAAAATAAAACGGGACATAACAAAACCAAAAACTCAATCCATTACACAGGGTCTGTAAATTATCAAGAAGCATTTTTGTTATACTTCTGGAGAGCCTCTTAACATCCTAACAGCGATCCATAAATCAAATTGCTTTGACAAATAAAATGAAAGAGTCCAGTAACTGTGGCTGTTGCAGGTCTCTAATAAGCCCATAAACTGTCTCGTTCAGTCCGTATTACTGAACAGACCTGTCAGTCGCTCTTCCATTTATGTTCATGAAGATGATATTGGGCGTTCTCTTACATGTGAGCGAGACATTTCTTGTGTTTACATGATTTGGGCTCTTTGGCAGAGTTGTTTGTTTATGTATTTATCAGTCTTTAAAGCTAAAAGAGCATTTGGAACTGGTTGCTAATTCATCTCTCAGCTAGCAGTGAGAGCTTCAGCGCTGTCTAGTCAAGCAGTGTGTGTTCATGTAGTTTGAAAAAGAGGCTCTGAGGGGAGGAGGTGGGAGGTTTGGTTTGTTGGTTTGTTGGATACTTTCAAAATGTAGCTTGCTTTTGTGGGCTTCTACAGTCTGACCAACCCCAGCTTTAAGTGTATATGAACATTTCATCCACCTTATTCCAAGCCACTATTATACCTTGCACGAATTATAGTCACTTTATAGCATAAATACTAGCTTAGCCCACCTATCTTATGCTTCAAAAGCCTTGAAGTGCTGCTGGTGTGTCAGTTATTATGATCTTTATTTCTTAGGGTATATACAAGAGCACTAGGTGTGTCACGGATCATTTATTTCCCCAACATAAAAATGGTGGATACTGCTGTATGCATATAGAAATGTATATAGTCTACCAGTCACAGTTCCAGTTCCTGAGCTTCTGAGTGAAGTTGGGGATGTATTGCTCTGTTTTTGTCAAAAGCAAGAAATCTGCTGCTGTTCCTACTTTGCTCTTCAAACCACTGGTATTCCATAAGGTACGTCTGTTTTTCACTCCAGTGGGTGAAGGCACCACTTTGAATTATATTTGTGCCGTTGTGTAACTGATGATTTCCAGAGCAGCAGATGCAGCCGCACCGGTCTGTGATTTAATGCATGGAGCATGACACATGGGAAAACTCATTGCCCAGCAAATTAAACCATTACCTCCCCAGTTGGAGTTAAATATGGAGAAATGACTCATTTAATGTCTGATTACTCCCTAATACAGCCATCTAAACAATGGCAACCACTCATTCCCACGAGTAAATTCTGCCTCTTTGCCAGATAAGGGCGGCAATTGCTTGTCAGGGTCACAATGAAGTTTTATTAAAAGATGCACGCTAAGAAATGCAAAAGAATTCATCTGTACGGATTCATTATGAGATGGCTCTCTGGTCTGAAGATTCATCTTCATTATCCAGCCGAGCACCGGGCAGATAACACCGCCTCATTTGCTTTCCGAGCTTCAATTTTCTCCAACGATAATGCAGCATCTCTTTTGTGCGGCTATGGTAAAGACAAGCAAGCCATTTTCAATATGCACGCAGGATTACAAAGGTTAATCATCAATTTAAAGCTAATCTTTGTTAAATACATACCAATAGAAGCATGGTGTGTGCTCGAGACAGATATAATCAGGCAAACCCCAAAACAATCCTCCATCTAAATGAAGTGAAAGATGGTTAATCTAGGCTTTACAGCAGGGGTTGATGAGCGAGGAGGGGGCGGATTGCATCACACGTCTCGATTAATGTGCCATTGTTCCACTTGTTTGTTAACTTTAGTTGTCAACACTTTTGGGCTAACCTCAGAAACCGCTCTGCTCAGGGTGCGAGGGTCCCGAACAGAAAGCACACTGTCTTCGAGGTTAAGTGTCAGTTCAGCTTTGAGGAGTCTGCCGTAGAAAATGTAACTTGCACGTATCTCCCCTTGCTTCATTGTTGCCATGGAGTTGAGATAATTATGGAGTTTTAAAATTATGCAATCAAGAACGAGACATCCCCCCCCCCCCCGTCTGGGAAAATGAGTAATTAATTTTCTCATTTTTTCTCGGTTAATATGCAGGAGACTGGGAACACAGGATCCTAGTCATTATCAGGTCTGCTCTGGTGAAACATGTCTGCCAAGTCGGCTAATTAAAAGGTGTGCTCGTTCCCTTCCATCCTGCCCTGTTCATATTTGTCAGAGGTGGCACTTCATGATATTAGACACAGTTCTTTTTTTTCTTTTTTCTTTTTTTTAAAGATGTTAGGTACATTTTGTCCTTGAGGTGAAGTAGTTTGGTTCTGCTGGTTTTAAAAGTATCGGAAATAAAAAAGTAAAGTTTTCGCATTTTGGTCAAACTTGTTGTCCAATAAGATAAGCTCAGGAAAAAAAAACATTGCATTTCCTATTAACCTAAGCCCTTTAAGTCTCTTGGGCTGGAATTTACTATAATGGGAAATAGAATCAGCTCACCTTAATGACTGAGGCAGTAATTCCATTGACAAGGTAGACTCCTTTAATAAAGATAAGCCCCCAAGTAAATCAATAACCCGATCTAATTTCCAAAGGACTCGGGGATGTCGAGACAAACACAGAATTCGCACCTAACCAAACAGGCCCCGCAAACCCGTTCTTTAAAGGCCTCTTTCATTGATATTGCTTTGAGAACAAACCGAGGGTGTTCTCATCTTCCCTACAAGGCACAGTAACAAAGCAGGCCGGGGCGAGCAATCCCGGAGATGCCCTTTCTCTGCTCCTTTTTATCCCCCCATTAGGCCGCCGATGCCGGGTCCACAAACTTCTCTAATTAAGAATTCGTCTTCAGCAAATTCACCCATAAAATGGCCCTCGCTGCAGAAACGTGGGACGATAAAAGGAGTTATTGGGCCTGCGACCTCCTTTGCCTCTTATCTCTCATAAACACTTCAGTTGGTTTTACAGGGCCATGGAGGCGGCAGAACGAGCAATAAGCCAAAGGGGAATAGTGGGGCGACTGATGACTTATTCATGAAGAACGGCGCAACAAGACGGCACTGATGAAATTGACAGTGAGACGTCCCCGTACTATGAGTTGTTATGTAGTTCTGATAAGACTCTTCTTGTACTTGGAGTTGATTAATCGTTGGCCCGGGCTTCGTTTTCCACACTCATCGCCGTGATGTTTTTAAGGATAACGTGCTCATGCTGCTTTTTTGGGGACCTATAAAGTTATACTGCATACTCATTAGCTCGAGCAGGGCTCAGACATTATCTTGTGGGTTTACAATCGCACCAGCAGAGACAAAGCTCTGCACTGCTATGAAAGTCACCCAGCTGAAATGACATGATGTTTTATTCCCTCTTCTTAACCTGATTCTGTCACACAGCCAGAGCTGCACATACACGGATATTGTCATTAAGCCGCAGACAGGTCTTTTCAGCTGTTTAAACGAGCCTGAATTCTTCGCATGCGGCTCACCTAACAACTCTTGCTTTTCCTTTTCATGTGCATTAAATCCAGTTAAAGCCAGGGATGTTTTTCTTTTTTCTTTTTTTTTTTTTTTGTAACCACACCTCATCTCAGTTTATGCACGCTCCAGTGATTTGAACTGATGGCAAATCCCACCTCGCTATGCAGGCTGAGCACAAGAAGTGTACGGTAGGATTGCATTCAAACCGCTGCCAGTGATATGTTTGCCAGAAAGAACAAGAGGAGAAAGTCTAAAGTAACAGAGAGTGCCAATACTTGTGGTTAGCCTTCCTTGAAAACGTCTGTAAACAGAGCCTCGCTGGTGGAGGATGCTCGGCTTGGAAGCAGATGTAAAGCCCAGCTGGCACAGAAGTTTTCATTTCCTCCTCGGCATAAAGGAAATTCTGCACAGAGGTAAGGCCACTGAGCTGGACGGAACGACGTAGGCAGCAGGGTTAAAGCAAGTACTATAAACAATGTAATGATAAAGCTTAGAGGTCTACATCCTCCCCCATCTCTGCCCAGTCGGACTTCTGAGGCACTCCATGCCGGAGAGGCAGAGCGTAGGCACAGGGAAATGGAGCTGGAGATTGTTATTATAGATAAACACTTCCCGTACGATCTAGTTTGCCCTGCGAGTAGGAAATTACAAGGATGTCGCTCCAAAGTTGAGCACGGAGGCACCTGATGTTATTTGCCTCCGAGGTGCCACTGTGCACAATCACAAACTGTCCTCAGCGTGTCTGCATATGAAGCTGAGGGCAGTTCAGTCGATTGTCATTTCAGGAATATATTTACATATGTGTACGGATGGAAGTTCATTGATTTGGATGATTGATAGAAAAGTTAGTCGGGAACAGTTTAACCGTTTCCGGTCGTTTGATTCAGAGCAAATGACAATTTTCTGACTCAAGTGTGACGATGTGCTTTCTTGTGTGTCTCACGTTATCTCAAGCAGAATATCTTTGGGTTCTGGGACTGTTAGTTGGACAAAACAAGCCATCTGAGTAGGGCTGGCCCAAATGCTTCAAAGCTTCTACTGCCATGGTGATCGACATCCAAACCAGTATTTGAAGAAAGGCGATGTCGGATCATCAAAACTAATGTACACAGCTGAAAAAACAAAAACAACAGCCAATCTTGTAATTCGGGACTGTCCCAAGTTCTTCAGAGACGGCTGGTCACCCTAGGCATAAGAAGACCTACAATGAATAGGAGAGGGTCCCATCACCATCAGCACGTTTGTAGTCCACTAGTTAATTGATCACAGATGGTGTTGTTCTCTTGGATGGATAAAAAAAAAAAGAAAGTAAAAAAATTGGTATAATGGGTCAGTAAGAAGATACCTGTGCAGCCGTTATATCATGGCAGCCAGCCCAAGTAAAGTCTATGTGTGGGAAACACTATTTGACAAATTGATAAAAAAAATAATCATCACCTACAGTCTTATGCATTTGAAAATGTATATTCCAAAAGACTAGAATATTTTTGATTCAAAAGTAAAAGTTTCGTGATGTCTGTCTAAATGTACCATGATTTATACATGCTGTCTCTTCAAGCATAGGTTCGCAATTTTCCAAAGTCTGTCTTAAAACAGTCGGTCGGGTGCCCGCATTAACGCTGAAACAGGTTTTACTTGCTATAATCTTTCTTCCTGCTCATATTGACCCTCTTTAATGCGTTTCCAGTCTAAGTGATGAGGGACAAAAGCCACACGCCTCATTAGAGCCATATTTCTATCCCATATTAGAGTCTTTTTAGTGTGAAGTTTCTTCTCTGTCCCTGGACAGCATTTCCCTCTTGAGCTGCAGTGGAAGGATAATAACAAAAACAGTTTTGCACTAAAAGACTAACCTTTGAAAGATACCCACATGATTTCTCTCAGACTGCTGGAGCGTCTTATTAACTTCAGATAAGCATTTGATTTTTTTTTCTCAGAAAAACGATGACTGGGGAGTTTTGTTTCTACCACATGACACTGAAAGCACATCAGGTGAAATCTCTCTTAATGGCCAGAATGAACAGAAGGAAAGATTACAACAAGCAAAACCTTTAATGAGGCTGTGAGTTCACACAAAAAATCTGATCCTGTCCAAGATGAAATGTTGTCTTATACAAAACACAGTTCATTAAAAGGATGACTTTGCAAGGTTGAAACTTCTGCGCTAATAAATGACTAAGCCACCTGGAGCCATACAGTCCGATCCCTCTGATCATGTTACAATCAATGACCAGCATGTGAAGCGACAACTTGAATTACTTATGCAGATGAGGCAGCTCGATACTGTGAAAGTTCCAGTTCAAGGTCATTTTCCGTGACATCTCAGAATATGTGTCGCTGTCGGTGTCAGTCTGATACTCCCTCCACTTCTGATCTGCATATCTCACAGTTACGCTTGACTGATTTGTCATTCACACGCACCGCACAAACAAATGAAGCTAATCCTGGCAGTAGACTCATGTCGCAGTCGAGTCATGCACGCTGGGGGTCAGTTGATAGCTGCGCCGTGACTTTCTCCAACCAGAGCTCACATTTCTGATCCGCCTGTAAGGAACGAAAAAAAGATAGACTACTTTGTTACGGTTCAATTCAGTTCAATTAAATTCAAAGGTTCATTTAACAGTCCTTTTACTAAGGCAGGGTTGTGGAACGAAATGTGAGTTGAAGTCTCTTTACGCTACATAAGAAAAAAAAAGAGCTATTTTATAGAGTGCGAAGGATTCATTGAGAAGTCTCAGCCTAAGGATAGAAGCTGTTCTGCAGTCTGCTGGTATGACGGGAAATACTTCTGTATCTTTTGCCAGCCGGCAGCAGGGTGACAGACTGTGGCTTCAGCATCCTTTGGGCCTGAAAGACAACACCCACCCCAGTCGGGGCTTTAATGGCATGGAAAAGTGTCAAAATACAGTTTGTCCAAATTACACACAGAACAACAATATGAACTTTAGCATAAAGGTAAGATTGATATGTATTAATTATAAACATTACGTGAGTTTTGTAGGGTTGACTTTCTTTGACAATGGGTTTATGCTTGATTACAAGTATTGTTTAGTAAGATCATCTTCCTCAACTACTGTTTTTGAAGTCATCTAAAACATTTTCAAGTTTGATGTCATGATGTTTAATGCAACTGCTTTTTACTTGATAAGACACATGCAATTAAAAAATTCACAGGTAGGGTATTAACTGATGTATTTTATGTTGTAAACATCAAGGAGAAGTGTGTAAGACACGGCCACAATTTTAGCTCGAAACGTTGAAAAATAAATAAATAAATGAACTACATTATGAACAGTGTAAAGAAACAGTGTTGACCTCATGTCAAACACGCCACAGAGATGTCTTCTAAAGTTAGCATGCTAACCAGCTAGCCCCAGCCCGTCCTGACCAATTTCCCTTACTAAAGAGAATAATACAGCTGTACACAGTCAGAATTTAACTGAAAACAAAGGAGACGAGTTTAATAGCCTCAATATATCATCGTAAAAAACAACAACACAATATTTTGGACTTGACAGAACACAGTCTTGGTTGCTCCTTCCACAGTCACGTCTGGCTTGGTCGAAAAGAATCCACAATTCACAGAGTAAGATGTCAAAATACTACAGCTCAAGATGCCATTTCACCTGCTGCTGACTGCCTGACTCTCTCTCGCTCCTCTGCCACTGAACGCCTTTCCTGTCCCTGCCCATTGTGTCTTCCTGTCCCTGGAGTCATAGTCCTGGACAGAGCCTCTGTCAATCCCCTCCACTGTATCCCCTGTCTTCAATCTGGCATCTGTCACTCACGGAGGCTGCTGTCTGGTGTCGAGCCGTGTTCACTAGGAGGCAGCTGAGGTGTGACGAGTCAGTGACTCCCCCCGTCATCCGAGGCTGCAGTGTGGGCAGACTCCAGTCCGTTAATAGGGCCATTTAGCTCCACGGCTAACTGAGTAACTTGCTAAAGTCAGCTCGGCGCTACAGCCAAAGACAGCTACAGCAAAAAGTCTACTGAGCAGCAGTAAGTGGTTATGCTGCCCCCTGTAGCTTTTGAGCTACCTTCAAATGTGGCCATTTCTTTCAAATCATACCTTGAAGCTTGTGTTAACCACAGAGCTCTATAAAACCCAATAAAAGACCTTCCAGATGAGGGAATCAGCAAAAAGGCTTACTTATTTAAGGTCTTGGCTCTCACTCTATATAATATATTCTATGTATTTATGTGTGTGTGTCCGTGTGTGTCTGGGTCATTCTCTGTCTCTCAGGTTGAGGCGTTATTCTGCGAGTATTTTCGTTCCAGCTTCCTCTCCTCATGGATCCTATCGTCTGCTCACTATACTGGCTCCATTGTGCTCTCTTCTTTGTTTACTGCATGTGTGCCGGTGATCTCCCGCTGCTGCGGCAGGGCGCAGCGTAACAGCTACTGACACATCTAACTGTATAATGCCCCGACCTCTGATGCGAGCGAACACGGGGCGCCGCCGTGGGAAACGGCTTTAAGTTGAATGCATTATCGCCAGCTCACTAACTGCGGCCTGGTGTTGAATCACTTCAGAGCTTGGCAGCCAACAGCACATCACAGAAGGTCCAAATACGGAAGCTCGAGTTCTGCAGCGCTGAATACATATTTGTTATGGAGGGAAAACACTGGCAGATCTGTGGCGTTCGCCTACCAATAGGACGTTGCGGTGCCAGAGCTGGGGAGGCTTTCCAAGTTATGTAGAACTGCACACACCAGCTGTAGTCTGGGAAACAAACACGAGATATCTAAGTTGACCTCCTGGAAGAAAATACCAAGCCCCTAGTGTACGTACCGTAGTTAATATGTATTGTGTGCTTTGCCCTGGAGTACAGCTTTCACAGCGCATAACTCAAGACTTGGCTCAGGTGGGATAGCACTGGATGTTTTACTCTAGTGCAGTTTTTGAGCTGTAAAGATTGATGCCCTTTAATAAGCAACACAACAAGATCATTAAATCATCTAAACATTGTGCATTTTCCTGCACTTAACACATCAGAGCCGTGATGTCTTTGTCAGCACCCAGCAGGCCTTCCCATAGTTTTACTCATTAAACTATTCATCAGAAAAGGCCTCATCAAAGATTAAGGGTATCCTCACAGTTCATTACAAGATGCTCTGCTTTTTATTTGATGAAGTAATTCATCCATAATGTATGTGTATATTGCCGTTTGCAGGGATGCCTGCGAGACTGTGGAGAACAGCATCGGCTTTTCTGAGGGCTCAGGCCCGAGGAGGGAGGGGGAAAGTTGGTGCATTTGTTTTGATTAAGCGTGCGTTTCGGAGCGTTCCCTCCGCGATGAACTGTAGAGCAATTACTTAACATGGCGGAGATCAGACTCATTGTGAGGACCGGGGAGCGCTTGATGGGAAAAGCACGATAAGAATTACAGTAGCATTAAATTGGCGGAGCAGAATTAGCTTTACGGTGGCGTCGGTGATGAGGAGGGGATTGCAGCAGGGGGAGATGCTGCAGAAAGCATAGGTGCTTTATCAGAAGTGGCAGGCTGAATGAGGATCATCAGGCCACACTCTGATTGAATTCCTTCTCATAGTCTGTTGTTGTTTCGGAACGACCACGGAACACTTCCCTGAGTGAGTCAGCGTCCCTGGGATTGGTTGCCTCCACTCATCCAAGGGTGATGAGCAAGTCAGCCTATTTTATCTGCGAAAATGCCTCCTGGGAATCTAGACAATGTCAGCTGATGCTTGAAATAAATCTCAGAGCATTGACAAATGTCAAAGCTAAACTGGAGGAAGCCCGGGCTGGGGCATGCAGCCGGGCAACAGAGATTGCTACAGCGATCCTGTGTCAGTTGAACAATGGTGCGTTTGGGGCTAGGTGATGCCATGGGGGAATGACACTTTATGGCTGGCTGCAACATTGTTTGACCCCTGTTCCCTCTGCAAAAATCACAAAATAATCACGAGATAACGGAATAGATTAATCCGGTATCCGTTATCGTTAAAGAGAACAAACGGTTGATCTCCGTTATTCCTTAAAGCTTAATCTTTATCAGATCAGCAGCGCCATGCAAGCATGCACACCCAGTGTTTAGCAAGTGTAGCAACTGATCCAAACTGAAAATGTCTGATTAAGGGGTACTCATAATTAATGGCAAAGAAATTAATGAAAAGGTCACGTAGTTTGCTTTGAAAATCCCCAAAACCCAGCCCAGAGAGCAGTGTGTATGTGATGGTCTGCTCTTATGAATCTTATGAAGTCATTTTCACTTGATCAGCTGTCTCGGGGAAAAGAAAACATTTGTTATTCTGTGATAATGACATAAATAACTTGTGCATATTGAGAAGACATAATATTTAACTAGCTATCTCAGGAAAACAGAGGAAACAACATGTTTAACCCATGAAGTCAATCAATTCTATACTTTCTATACCAACAAGTCATTGTAGCCTACATATGCGTTGGATTTTGTTTGGGCCAGTTGCTGAATAGCAGCACACGGGAGATCAACAATGAAAATCAAATCATCATTTAATGTAATTTAGCCTATCTCTTCAGTGAAACGAACCACTGACCCTTTGATTGGTGGACAGCTGCTCTATCTACTTTACCTTGCCTGAAATTTGCATCCCTGTCATGTCTTAGCAGTGTGATGTGTCATTTGTTGATACATGCCTTTATGCAGATTCTGCCAACATATCATAAACGTATATTTGTTTAGGAGGCGCAGGCCTTCATCAAGATTGGCGCTTCTTCCTGTGCACAGATGGCAGTGGGCAGAAGGATTGGTAATTGGAAGGGACTGCATTGCACATTGAGTCATCCTACAGGAGCTGAAATGGTCGCTATACTGCGAAGGTTTAACTGAACGTATAGAAGATCGCGGTTAAAACACTGTAATTAGCGCCCGGGGCTGCCTGTGTCTGGGTGCTCTTGCAACTGGCAGATTCCCGCTACTTGAGGTCCGTAATGAATGCCTGTGCTGACATGTGGGTGTGGATTAGGTCATTGTCTTACCCATATGCTCTCAAAATAGCTGAATACTGCTTACCATCAGAGCTTCTGCGCAATTTCCTCTCAAAACGAGTAAACGTTGTCTCTCCATCCTCGGCGTCACTGCGTGAAGTGCTGCCGAGGTGTCAGATCGAACTGTCTGTATCAATATTAGATACGTCCTAATTATGGCACAGAGCTGCTCTCAGACTTCTCTGACTCAAGGCTGAAAGCAGCTTTCCCTCATTCATCCAATTTATGATAATTCGTACAATGAATACTTCTATTGATTTGACCAAACATCATTCATCATTATTTAAGATAAGATATTTCACTAATGACAGAAGTGGTCTTTATTCCTGAGCTTAAGAAAAAGGGCCTAAAGACAGAGGGTCTTGTACTCTGTACACGTTGTTAAGCCTCTTGATGCAAATTATTGCTTCTGATTTGGGGCTATGAGTAAAATCTGATTTGACTTGAATGTAAAAAAATATCAGATCAGATCACATTTGTAATCGCTGCACAAGATGATGGCATGGCATTTATTGAAAATTGATTCCTGAATCAGTTCAATTGAGAACTTGTTGTTTATCTGCTTAAATTTGACGGTATGAACAAAGGAAGGTGCCAAAATTATATCAGAGTGGTTTGAGATGCTGATCCACCAGGTGGCCCCAGAGGAGAGCACTACTGTGACACAGGTTCCAGTTGAGTTGCAGTGGTTAACACTCGGTCTGCAGTTTATTCGGTACATACAGCTAAAACTAATGCAGTCTAATAGAAAGAACAATCTTGCAGCCAATCCTAACTTGATGAGGGTTACAATGTTGTGATGGTCATCTTGGAGCTTGTGGTTTGCTGTGCCGTTGAATTGTATTGTGTTAGCTGGTTGGTGTTTCTAGTATTCTGTATTCTGTTCTATCATTTATATCAGTGAGGGGAGGCTAAATAATAGAAACGTTGCTGTACAATCTGCTACAGATCAACAGCAGTGCAACTTACATAATAATCAACACCTCAACACCAAAATTGGATTGGGTTGCAGCAGCAGTATGTATGTTCTTTCCTATAGTGCGTCGGGGTAAAGTAGACAGTAGCGGCTTAACTACTTGTTGGCTTGTAACTGAATTTAAGACTAAAATTGGTTGCAAAATGATTACTTGGGGCTAGGTTATCTACTGGCGTGGTGAATGTATTAATTTGTACTATATTAGTGTTATTAAACCTATATACATTTTAAGTTTCAAGTTTTAAGTCAGTGTCAGAACAGATGATCGTAATAATAACTAGAGTGGCACGCACTAGTGTGCACACCTCTGCCAAGGCCCAATCCAATATCAAATAAAACAGATTTATATCTGCTCGATCTTGATCTTTATTTGGATATGCATCCAAGTGTTCTCACTCATAGACACCAATTTCCTAAATACATCAGATTTCTTTAATCAGTCCCTATCCAGACCAAAAGTTAATGGGCTCTATTCTGGCCTGAGATCCATCCTCCATCCTATATTCATGGAAATCTGTCCAGTAGTTTTTGTGTAATCCTGCAGACAAACCAACCAACCAACCAACCAACCAACCAACACAGGTTAAAACATAACCTGCTGGTCGTAATAATTGTTTACCACTGTGATACCTTAATATTTTCTGAGATTGTTACGGTAAAGGGAAAAACTCATTCCATTGCATCTGTATTTGGGTTGTCACCTCAATAATTTGGATGTAAAGTCCTAACTATGGCAAGTGGCCATTCAGTGATCATTATTAGAACTCCACTGTTATGGTTACCATGTGCATTAGCCTTCTAGCTTGCATTAGCATCTTGGCATTGTAGCATATCATGGTAAAATAAATCAATATTGTAACATGCAAGTACAGTCTCTGCTGGATTGTTCTGTTGCAAAGTTAAGTTACAGTTAATGAAAAGTGTCACTGTGAAGTGAAACAACTGTTTTACTGTGACTGAGTAGAACTCTGTGATGGATTGCAACTACCCCAGGGCCTCGTGTAAGTGTTTAGGTGTTACTAAGAGTTATGCTGTAATTTACGTCTGTGGTACGTTAGTAAGGCATAAATCACAACTTATAATATACGTGATAGCTAGGCTAATTTTGGACTTACACATGGCTGCATGAATGTTAACCATCATGAAGGTGGGAATAGGTAGTTGTACCTTTCCCCCCTTGGATTTCACAAATATGGGTCAACAGGTCATTAACAGAGCAACACTAAAGAACAAATCACAGTGCTTGTTTGTTTGTAATAACTTGGAAAAACCCTGCATCAAGCACCAGCCCCCATACAATTGAATTGTCTTTCAAATTCTTTCTAAATTGTATCAAGGTATATCATCTAATTCAGCTGAAATGCATTTTTGATGCTTCCATTTAAAATACAACAATTTCATAAACATTAGGTTGAAGACCTCATGGGGGTGGGACTAGATAAGCTTTGGCTTCTCCCGCTTTTCCCTTTCGGCCATGTGTATTGTATTATTTGAACAATGATGAAATTAGATGATGATGAATTGACATGCCCGAAATAAACAACATAAATACCTGTTGGACGACAGACTCAAGAAAAAGATTTCACAAATCATCACCATGAAAATACCCCAGAAGTGACTGTCATGGTGAATCAGTCTATATTCTCTAAAAGTTGGTGCACAGTAATTGCAGTCATCACGGTGAGAAGGACAGACTCCATTTAACGAAGCTAGCTAGAGGAGGGGAGACTGAGACACGTTCACATATTCTGAATAGTTGCCTAATTCTAACATGCGAACCAGTGCAGTAGCAATATATTTCTGAGCTTTTACCCAAATAAAGGTGGCACATGGTGCCTCCTCTGTTTTCTGCATTGGCCACTGAATGCCTCCACAGACCAGTTAGGGGTTAAATGCTTTGCTAACAGGCAACTAAGTCAGGTGCACCTGTGTAGTAGTTTCCTAGCGAGAGGAGAGCATTACTCATTCCCCGGCTTCATTTTCCTGTCTTGCCTGGAGGTTGAAAGTAGCAACTCTCTGTTCCCAAGCTGCCAAAGCCTCCAACCTATTTACACACCAGCAAGTGGCTGTAATGCACCAGTAATGTGCATAGATGGGACTTCGTACTCATTATTTCTTCACATCATGGTCAAGCTAGCTTTGTGGGAGGATTGAAAAAGCTCGGCAGTGCTCACGGTGTCGCTTTATAATCCCTTGCATGCTAATGCAGAGCATTTTCTCAGTGTTCTGGGTGCTTAACACATGGCTGGAAATTAATATTGTTACCGGTTCTCCTCTGGAGTATGTGCCTCATGTGCCCCAGAAATTGTCTTGCTTCTCAAAGAAGGGAGGAATGGAAGAAAAAGATCTTCTCTGTCTTATGTTGTGGCACTAGAAATTAATAAATTGAGCCAGAAATCCCACTGTGAACCAAAATGCATCCATAATTTAAAACCCATCCTGTATGTGGGAGTACAGTCTCAGAGTTACAGTTGGATGTGTGTGGGTGGGAAATATATTGTACTGGGTTTTTTGAGGGCCTGTTAGAGAGAATGACTGAGGACGAGATGAAGGAGCAAAGGGGAAAGTACAGAATAAAATAGAACAAAGGTGACTACGTCTCTGCATCCCAAGCATTTTTTGGCGGGAAGGGTCAATGCATTTTACAAGAGATCATCTAACAAGACCGTGAAAGAGAAACAAGATGGGAAAAAAACAAGAAGATAATGGGGTTTCTCTCTGCACTCGATTCTACTTCAGATTACAATTTCTGTCTTCCGTTGCGGCTCCGCGTGTGTGTATTTACGTGTGGAAATTTGTTACAAAATGCGACCACAGCATGACAAAATCAATGTAACAATGATGAATACTTTCTACTTCCTCATTTGAAATCAATCAATTTAATAGCTGGAAAGCCACCCTTTATAATCAAGCTTTATTGCGATAATAATTATTTTGTACTAATGTCTCTAATGAGCGGCCATTAAAAAAACAAAGCTGCCCTGTTCAATACCTGCTGCCTGCCACAGTTAATGGCAGGGGGCCCGGCTGAATATGAATGAGGCTTTTATTCCGTAGATGTATGGAAGCTGTTTGGGTTAATTAGTGAGAGCAGGGGTTTCCTGTGGCATGGAGAACCTGCGGAGCCCTCCTGTTAGCCTGGTGAGGTTTAATGACTAGTGCGGATCCGTTGGCTGTGTTGTCTGCCCAGGTGAGAGGCAGCACTTCGGCTCCGGCGCCGACACGTTTTTAGAGCTTGGATAATGCTCGGCAAGTGCAGTGCCTGATCTGAGGGGGCTCTGCATTGCGGGATCAAGTGGGAATGTGGTATAGCTTGATTTTGTAACAAGAGGCGATCATGCCTCTGTCTGCACATTCCTATTTTTTTCATTATTTAAAGTCAAAGAGGGCTTAAGCGCATGCCAGCGTGCAAGGCAGGGCGGCATCTTGGTTCTTGAGCATGTCACTAGCCAATTGCAGAGCTGATGGTTCAGTGAAAGTGTGGTCCAACAATTCATCTCCAACTGAAATAATATCTGTATATTTCACTCTGACTGGCATCATTTCTTATTTGGACTAAAATGAGGTCAGAGATTGCCTGGGCACTAAAAATGTAATCAGTGTCATAGACATGTAATGAGAACCAGATGCATTGTTTGAGTTGAGCAATCAGATGATTTAATCTTGAGCCTTTTCTTGACTTTCCCAAAGTAACCAATGTTAGCTTGTGGGAAAAAGTATATTTGGGCCTTTGTGTATCATCCCCGTTATAATTACATAGTTTGGCCACTATGTCGAATTGGCCTGAAAGCTTGGCATTCTTCCTGGGGGCTTGTTCGGTGGCCCACAATTTTTAAATAGCACTGACACTAAATAATGAATAAAATAGGTTATAACAACAGTATGTTTTGCTTTAAGTTATTTATTTGAAATTATTATTAAAAGTATTTCTAGTTGTGCCCATATTTCACCACAGGTAAATGTCATTTTGCTAGATCTGGTCTGACAGCACCTGTCCCTCAAGGAAACGCACAGAAGCAAGACATGCAAACTCTATAAGCAAAAGAGTGACCAGAGCTCAGGTTTGGGTGTGAGTCGGCAGTGCTCTCACTGAGCCGCTACACGCTCGTGCTTTATCCTACTCCCACAGTTCTTCTCCGCCAGTCCGTGCTCTGTTACCCTCCTCTGGTCCCACACTGTTCAGTGGAAATAGTGTCGGTTAAGGGGTCTGCCAGATAGCGTGGCTGCCGTGTGCTGAATGAAAAGCTGGAAAGATATGCATCAAGTGCTGAATAAAGCAATAAGGCCCAGTGGAATGTGAAACAATGGCTCCTTCCAGGTGGTGGTGCGCTGTGAGAGGAGTGGGGGGAATTGGATGAGACAGAAAGCTCGTCTGGCTGCCTGGCTGTTAGCACTGGACTTGGCAGCTCTCTGCCAGGGAAACGCTGACAGGCAGGCGCGCCTGTCACAGCACATAAGTGCCTCCGTGCACAACCCCGGGTCCTGTAGGGCAGGTCGACTCTCCTGCGCTCAGCTCGCGGACCCAGTCGCACACTCAAGCCACTGATCGTAGTGGAGAGCGGGGGGCATGTGTCACAGCCTTTATATGGTTGAAAGACTCTGTAAGGTGAGAGAAAGGCCACTGGTGACACCGTAGAAAGGTGTATGCACATTGGTGGTTATACTTCCCATGTCCCTCTCTTAATTAGAGGGACAACTTCTGTGAATAGGTCAAGTATTTCCACATGCAGAGACTTCATAGTCCAACTGTAATAGTTGGTCAATAAAAACAACTGAGAGAAACACATTTGGATATTTTTAAATGCCGCACAAATGAATGACCCTCAAATATAATTACTGGGAGTTTCAATATGAAGATGTTAAAAAAGTACTTTCATATCAATTTATAATGACAGTGTCTCACAAATGGGCTCTTATTATCTTAAAATTACCTTCTTTTACAACGGGGGATCATTTTGGAATCAAACTCATCCTTATGTAAGTGTTACCTAGGTATTTTACTGTACAAATGCTCTGAGGGTTGGGTGAGATGAAAATGCCTCAGGAAGATATTTCATCAGCCTTTGTTCGGGAAACAGAACAGCTTTTCCTTTTTCTTTTTTCGAATCACAATCTTCGTAGTGAAAAACATTGTACAGAAAACACTGCTGAGACAAAAGCTACAGAGGAGAGCAGCCTCTTTGCTCTTTTTAAAGCTGTGGGATATCAAATGTAGTTATACTTCACTACCTTTTAAAGGGGCAATATGCAGTTTTGAGAATAAATTAAAACTCACGATTTTAATATTTACAATATTAATGAGGTAATAATACAAACTTATATATAAATATATATATATATATATATATATATATATATATATATATATATATATATATATATACATAGTTAACTAAATACACAAGCTGTTCTCAGAGGAAGATAAGGTCCCCAGAACCCGCCAAATATAAACAAAGTGTAAAATTGTGTTGTCCTTTAAGGTCAGTTTGTTTTAATACATTTATTCAGTCATGTAAATGCAGAGAGTTTGTTTATTTAGTTTGCTTAGGTCAGTTAGGTCAACCAGTCAATGAATATCTTTCTCCCTTCTGATAAAAATGTGTTCGACAAAACTACACACTGCACCTTTCAGATGTAGTCTCAGTCACTGTATCTACAGACAGTGAGCATGTGCTAAGAAGAAACGGTATTCACATCATGGGTTATGTATTTCCAGCCTTCAATATAAGAGAGAAATGTGTTGTACACCAAATCTATCTGCTGGTATGCATCCAGAACAGTACTTCGTACCCGTGCGTGTGTGTGTGTCAGTCTGCTCCCAAGCAGGGAATACATTAGTTTGTTTAGATTGCCTTACCCTGACCTTTGCTGTTGAATCTGGATGTTTGTCTAGCCCGTCCCTGCTGTTTTGACTAACACAGAGGAGCACCAACTGTTTTTCAGCTTGTTCTCCCGGTGAAGGCACCCAGAGACTTTTTGGTTTTTAAATGAATTCTGTGACATTTACAAAAAAATATTCTGCTATTTCAGCTCAAGGCTTCTTGAGAACATTTTTTTTAGCACATAGTGAAGGCAAGTTTTGAAGAAAACAAGGCAATTATTAAAAGAGCCGTTATATGAAAGAGTTACAAACACGATACAGTACGTTTTCCCATGGTTTTCAGCGTCTCTTCAGCAATATTGTAAATCTAATTTAATGCCCTAAATCCTTCTCCCTGTGTTTGCTGAATTTCATTGCCCTAGTATTGATCTTTCTTGGCATGTATAGGAAATCAAAGTCACCTAGAAGTGGGAACTCATCTGATTTCCTGCAATAAATGTATCTTTATAAGTCTCCGAACGCCTTGATTCCGATGCTCCAGGGGGGAGATGTTAAGTGTATTGATTCTGGTGTGGATTCTGACCTGGTAAAGGAAGACAAAGCTCTCTGGCCTCGTCTCCTGGCCTTGAGCCACACTTGCATATCTCCGACACATTTTCTAACGAGCTGTCTGGCTAAATGTTTTTCAGCCGCAGAAATTACAGTATCAATTGGAAGTGACTTTATAGAGTTAGAGGAGAAAGCAGATGGGAAGAGGGATGATGAAAAGAGATTCAGAGAAAGATGAATTGAGATTATCCTTTTGAGATGATACACTCATAACAGACATGGATTGTATTTATGGCTGGATTGCTTTTTCAGGAGAATAAGGAAAGTGCCATTTCAGTATAATACAGACATTCATTCTGCTTTATACGCCTGAAATCTGAAAGCCTTTTCTTCTCTTTCCTCTTTGTTCTCCACTACAGATGTGCTGTGGACTGCCGATGATTTCTCCTCCTCCTCCGGGTCAAATTCAATGGCAGACAAAGACTGCTCTCGTTACCGCTGAGCTCAGAAAGACAGACCTTGTCCGAAGCTAAACCACTCTCCTTTTCTCGCTTTGCTCTCTTGGCCACCTCGCTCTTCATCCCATCACCATGGCTTCTTTCCTGGCATCTGCCTTTCTTCTGGTTCTCCAGACATATGCTGCCCCGTCTGAGTTTGTACAGGCTGGATATGGCATAACGTTGGACCCGATGGACCTTGATGCTGGACTACCAGCCAATGCCTCTGAAGATGTGCCCTCATCTCCACCCCCAGGGACTAGTAAAAGAGCCCCTCATAGTATCATCATTGGGGTACGCAAGGGGGGTACAAGAGCGCTGCTGGAGATGCTAGACATACACCCTGAGGTTGCCGCTGCTGCCACCGAGGTGCACTTCTTTGACTGGGATGAGAACTATGCCAAGGGCTTCGAGTGGTACCGTGACTTGATGCCCTACTCTTACCCACATCAGATCACAGTGGAGAAAACTCCAGGGTACTTCACCTCAGCCCTCGCACCAGAACGCATCTGCGCCATGAACTCGTCCATAAAGCTGCTATTGATCTTGCGAGATCCAGCCGAGCGGGTCATTTCCGACTACACCCAGGTGTACTTCAACCGGCTGGAGAACCACAAGCCGGTGCAAGCCATTGAGAACCTGCTAGTGCGCAATGGAGCTTTGAATATGCGGTACAAGGCCATTCAAAGGAGCCTCTACGATGTTCATATGCGCAACTGGCTGCGCCACTTCCCCCTGGAACAGATACACATCGTAGACGGGGATGCTCTCATCCGTGACCCCTTGGCAGAGCTTCAGAAAGTGGAGCGCTTCCTCAACCTGCCCCCAAGGATAGTTTCCTCCAACTTCTACTTCAACCAGACCAAGGGGTTCTACTGTATCCGAAGCGACGGTCGAGAGCGCTGTCTGCATGAATCTAAGGGACGTCCTCACCCAGCTGTCAACAGCACCGTCCTCCAGCAGCTACGCACCTACCTGCAGGAGCACAACCGAACCTTCTTCAGGCTGGTGAAGCGTACCTTCGACTGGCAATAAGGAACCCGGATCACAAATCGGACTCAAGGGAGCCACTACCTTATCTGTGATGAGGTCAAAAAAAGAGGGCATGAAGCACTTTACAGACCTGAGATTTAAAAACCCCTCTGAATAGCCTCTTAATAACTACTGTTGTGATCTCTGGTTTCAGCAGAGCAGTTCTATATTCACACGATAGGGTAAAAAAGAAAAAAAGAAGAAAAAAAAAACTGTAACTAGAGGCGTAAGATTAAATGGAAGAAAACTCCAAGCTTAATAAGTCATTCTCTCTGTGCTGGAAGCGTTTAAGTGATCAAATTGCAGCGAAAACAAGTTTGTGAAACTGATGAACTTTTTTTTCCTCCCTCTTGTTTGATATTCTCGTTCTTGATAATAAATTGTTCTGCTTTCAAATGTACCGGAAAAGCGGAACGTTTCTGTCTCTCTGTCTCATTTCATTCTGGTCATCAGAAAGCCCCTGAGCCCTCTAACCTGTGTTATTTAGGGAGTATACTAAGGTAGGCAGAGGCATTAGAATAAGCCTTTGATTTGCTACGGTGGAGGGTAGACATTAATGCAAGGAAATGTGTACCCTGGAGCAGCGCTTTAGTAGTACAGGAATCACTAATGGCTTTGGACATTGAAGGTAGCCTGTGCCTGCAGCTAAATCAGTCAAATCTCCACAGTCAGCACACTCAAATCCAGGGAGCTGCTGTTGCATTTGGTTGCGGCTCTGTTCAACGCTTTGCACAGGTGTTAGATGTAGTCATTAAATCATAGCCCTAACAGTGCCGCGAAACATTTACACCTCTTACGGCATCCATGCAAATGTGTTTCTTTCCCGCATTATCTCATTCCTGAATCATCCTTGGCGTGCATTTTTCCCAGAAACATTTTGTCGTGCAACACACATCAGATAGACGCGGGTCATGTTTCTTTCATTGATTAGGCTTTAAACAGCAGCCAAAGCTACAGCTCCGCTGGGATCTGATATTCATGTGATCTCCCCGCTCTGTCTGCTGGAATAAGCACTATAACTCTCCTGAGGCAAGTAGTCATTGATGCTACATTGGATCCATATCCAGAGCAGAACATGGGAGGGGTGGGGGTGTGTATAGCTGTCGGCTATACAGAAATACGCTGAATTTTTATGTGAATAGTGTAGTTCATGACTGATCGGGGGCTTTAAGGTAAAAAAATTAGCACTTGTGTACGCAGGTTTGTGTTTGATGACAAAGGCAGAGCTAAATCCCTCGTAACTCATCTTGCTCAGGGACTTTTCTCCCTCCTGCTCACCAGGGGGCACTTGGACTCCAGAGTAACTCACGAGGAAAAATTGAGAAGCAACGTGTCCAGATGCGCTCTTTCTAGGACCCCCGTCTGTCAGCCCACACACAGGTGAAGGGCCTGTGACAGTTACCTCTTGACCCTGGCCTACGCCTGTCTGCCATGGTACGTATCACCCAGCCGCTCATCAGGAAGAGAACAGTTTGTCCGACGGCATGAAGCAGCCTTGCTCCACCGCCACACACACACACACACACACACACACACACACACACACACACACACACACACGCATGTTACCAATCATTCCCAGGGTGTTACATTGCTGTAGCAGTGTTTCCATTAAGCAGGTGGGCAGGAAGGACAAAAGGGCATGTTCTGCTTACAGTATAAAAGTACACACTGAACAAATTCCCATTTGTAGCCCTTATTTATTTGAGGCAAAGTTGACTGAGTGTGCATGTGGTTTTGCACACACACACACACGCACGCACGCACGCACACATGCACACACACACACACACACACACACACATTGCATAGCGCATCTGTCTAATGGTCTCTGAGGATTTGCAGTCAACAATGGGTTGTTTAAGGATAAAGATATTTTTATCAGCAAATTCCCTACAGTTCATATCATCGTTACAAATGCAACGGAATGACTCCTCTACAGAGATCTGAGGGAGTAAGCTTTCATAGAGTATGTCAAGCCGTGACTGCAAAGGCTTTCTTGTAGGATTATCCAGTGTTGTGGTTTTTTTGTTTGTTTTGGGGGATTTGTTGATGAGAATAAAATGATAAAAGAAAATTGCCATAATAAATGTTTCCATGCGTTGTTCTTACTGTTTATAAATCAGGACCGCAACGGAGATTTTGCTCCAATTTAAAATACATAATTTGCATCTTACTGTCAGTGCTGTTTATCCATCTGGATTGTACTCGGCTTGTGGTGCTCAAAGCGCCAAAAACATACATTTGAGAAATTAAACAGCAATGTGTCTCTCCACAAATCATCACGCTGTTTAAAGTAATCCATAATCCTTGAGTCCTGGTCTGCTCGGAGGTAAAAGCCTTTTTCTTTGCCACTGTTGTCAAGTGCCTGCTCATGGGTAAATGTTGGGCCTCTGTCAGTTAAAGAACATGGTTATAGGCCTGCTGTAATTCCATCTTTTCATTGAAGATATCTGACTTGTCAAAGCAGGAATAGCATTGGTGGAATTTGTAACATTAATAATGGCTGCATTCCATTTAGGTGAGCTTGTTCTAGGACTCTGGGGTTTTTCCCATGGATCGCCATTATAAAACATCTGTAAAAATGTTGACAGGACAAGCTGAGGAAAATGATCAAAGCACTCCATCACATAATTACACTGTTTGCATCTGGCATCCCCTTCTTCTATATAAATCTATTGGTAAAATGTGCCAATTAGCACTAAATAATGTACAATCATCTTTATTTGAATCAAAGTCTTTGATACAATTGTTTTGACCCGATAATGGCACAAAGTGGAAAGTTAAGGAATCACCAAAGTTGATACATGTCAGAGGAATTAAAGTTTTTCACCAACAGGGTTCATGGCAACCAACCAACCGCTGTCAAGATATATCCCACTTAATACTCAAAGTACAAACCGTGTGGTGGAGCGAGAGGGAAGGTCAGGGGATTGCCAAAGTCAAAAGTCTCTCCTCTGGCAACTATAAATTACATATTTTAATTGTAATCCGTTGAAACGCTATTTCAGCTTAATGGCCTAATAACAACTGGCACTGGCATCTCTAGAGCCAAGTTGCCAGCATGCCCAACAACAAGCTGATATGTCAATCTTGCTTTTATATCGTTAGCTAATCAAAAGTAAAGCCAGCATTATCTTCATCATCTTTCTTTAAGTACCTCACTTAAAATCATATTAACAGGGGATTCAGCCCAGCATCTGTTTACAAATACTGCTGCAAAGCTCAGACTGAAAAGAGCTGAATTAGAGCCCTGTTATTAAAAAAACTGCACTGCGCTGTGCAGCGAGGGGGTTGCTCAGTGGCCTACAGTAATTTGACACGCACATGTTGCCTTGGGTCTGAAGTCCTCTGCTACAATGCAAGGCAGGTCATTTAAAACCCCTTGACACTAACAAGTTGCTTTAACTAATAGCTACTATTGAGTGAGCCACTTATCACCGCGTGTCTTTGATAACTGCCAACCTCGGGCGTAATTAAAGGTTTTGAGGGGTGGTCCAGAGCAATCTGCTGTAGATGTTTTGGCTGGTCTTGTCATCCTAGAAGCCTCTAATGATCTGTCTGGGATTGTGATTGATGAAGCACTTAGCGTCGAATCAAAGCTGGAGGAACGCTGGCTGCTTGCTAAGCTGTTTGCAAACTAACAGCCACTGTATTTGCGCGATACAAGTCTATTACGGAGTCGTCCTTGATGTGAATTAATGACCTCTGTGTCAACACTGGAAGCGGAGCCTAATGCACGTCAGGACTCAGCTGACGTGGCTCGGCAGGTGTGCGTAAGCAAGACACAGCACGGGTCAGCGGATTGGACCGCGGCGCAGTAAGATGCAGGAGTTGTGTCTCTTAATTCACGAGCGATTAATTACAAACTGAACGGTTTACCGTTTTAATGACGATGCAGAGGTTTGAAGACAGCCTTAATGGCATCTTGTATCTTTTTTGTTCATCCCATCTATTCCACGCCTCTGAGCTCTCGTCGCTATGTAGCTATTTTCGAAAAACATCAAGGTGGCTCCTTTCGTGCAATTGTCGCTGCCAAGACATCACCCAGCAGCGACGGGGTGTTTTTAGTTCCATATTACCGGCCTTGAATACAAGAAGCCCGAGGGTGTATATAGCCAGCGACACCGCGCACCAAAAAAAACAAAAAACAAACAAAAAACAACCCACTGAAACCTTTTTACATGTTGTTGATCAGAAAATTGAACAATGAACATAAATCTAATGAGATCAGGGACCCGGAAAAACCGGCATGTTTCCCGAAATACACTTTGGATTATCAGCACAAGAGGCTCAGAAACACAAGAACTGTTCAGATAAACCTGTTATTCGCACCACATTATTTAAAAGACTCCTTGTTTTTTTTTCTTTCCTTCCCCTTTGTGATTACTTATTCATTTGTTTGTTGATTTATTTTTCAACGCCTTGGGTGCAGAGGGCAGAGGGTGTTTGATGTGCTCTCATGGCAGTCTTTACCAAAGGGGGGGGAAGGGGAAGGCTGCCGCTGCATTCAGGTCAAAGGGAGGAGAGAGAGACATGTCTGCTTGTTTGCAGCTGCATTATAAAAGCTTCAGATTAATCCTTTGAGGCATTGAGGAGAAGAGGATATGAAAAAATAAATAGATAAAAAAAAAACCTGAGGTGAGATCAGGGCTACGAACACAGAGCTCATTGTACAAACTGTCTGTGCAGGCACGTGTGAGCGGCGGCAGAGTGAAGCACCTCTCGCTGCGCTGCGGGAAAGAGAGCGCGTGGAGTCAGGGCAGCGTTTCAGAGCTGCTCTTAACAAACACCAACCAAGAAGGCTACTAAAACCATGGGTCAGGACCCCCGAGAGATTGCAGGAACGATCCCAGCCATTGAAAGATAGCGTTAAGAGAGGAGAAAGGGAGGAGGAGATGTATTTTCATTAAAGGGGAACTACGCGTTGGCAAAAAAGCATAAACCTAGTGTATTATTACATTATCACAGGAAGGAATTGGTTTCTATGTGAAAGGAGTGCGGTTGAGTATGCTATGACTGCATTTTCATGTTTCGGGTGAACTGTTCCTTTAAGTTACATTGAGAGGATCATTAAAAAATAACATTTTGAAGTGGGGCTGCATAATTACAGGAACAAACATGACCTTCCACATTGCAACTCTGTAAAAGAGACACAAGCTGAAAAAGGTCGGGAACAAGTGCTCTTTGCTGACGAACGCAAAGGCTTGAACAAACTCAGCAACCTCATATTCGTGGCGTTCTCCAGCTGAGACCTAACAAGACATGCGCCCTCTTTTTTAGTGTCACTTCACACTCAGCGCGCCGTTCCTCCATATGTCTGACTGCTGATGCAGCATATAGACTTTGTGTCTGTTCTCGAGGCTCCAGTCACTTCTCTCCCTCAGCCTCTTTTATCCCTCAATCCTCCCCAGCAGCTCTTGTCTATT
>CAEMYA010002116.1:601769-627600 GCA_903131615.1 Diplodus sargus
CTTTCTTTTTCTGTTATTTTTTTTTTTTGCGATGGCTGCTCGGCTGCACTTCAGGGGGGAAGGTGACATTTTGACTCCGCTAATTTCTCTAACGTCGTCCCTCATCACTGTCTGGGCTTTGTCATGTCTAGCTCTCCATGAGCCCGCTAAAAGGTTGGATGAGGTTCTTATTTTTAGACCGTTAATTTATGTTACACGGATTAAGTATGCTTCACAAGTGACTCGGGCACCTTCCTATCGCTAATTCATTTTCAAAGCAGCCCCTGTGTGTTGCTCCATTTGCAGGCGAGCACAGAGATGTGAAGATAAAGTGTGTTCAAAGAGATAGGACCGACTTCAGAGGGAACGATAGCATCAGCTCAGTCCCCCTGAAGTCCTGTGCGAAGTGAACAACCGTCCCCTCGGGGTAGTTTCTAATCCACCAGCCTTGTGGCGGCTAAAGCAGGTAAATAAGCCAAACAGGAAGGACAGGAAGGGGAATAAACAACCTCTCAGCATCACTGATTCCCTAAAAATGATGTTTTTTTATTTTGAACATCTGTTTCAGAACTGTTAGATAAGATATGCTCTTACATATTTAGCACGTCAGCACTTGCACTCCAGCAGTGTGTGTTCCCAGCGCACAGAAAGCGGCCGTAAAGTTTTACCCTAATGTGTCAAATATATTTCGAGAAATAACATAAGGGAAAGGAAGTAATTTCAACCATGCCAGTTTAGCGTCATAAAAGCTCACAATTATTTGAATAAGGCACAGCAATTGCCACTTAATGAAACCTGCGTGAGGCGAGATAGTTACCCCGGTCTTATCAGGCTGCACCAGAAAGTGGAGCAGCGGCGGAGAAGAGACTCCCATCATCCCCTCTGCTGGTGGCGCGCATTTTATGGTATTTGCCAAAATTAAATTCTGGTGTCAGGTGTGGTGACTGGTGTGAAATCGTCTCTGCCTGCCGGAGAAGAATTACTAAATCTTCACAGCGAAATAGAAACTGTCTGCTTAACAGCGGCGAGCGAGTGATCCATCTACAGACGGCCGGACCCGGCGATGTCAGACCTTTTGCTTCTCCGTCCCTTTGGGATCATTTGGTGTCATAACGTGCCGCCGAGCAGTCAGCCTGTGTTCTGTGCAGTTTACTGATGTTCCACTGCAGGGTTTTGGGGGGGGGATTGAAGTTCAAACAGTTTCCACACTTTTATCTGTTGATGCCACTCGGAGCAGCTAATGGTGTAAAAGTTGCAGATTCTAGCTCTATAATATGTTATAGGTGCTGCAAGTGGTGCAGATCTCAGTTGTGTGTACTGGTTGGGATAAAGCAAAGGTAGAAGCTGCAGTGAGTAAAGGCTTTCAGGTCATGAACAGTTCCTTTTCTGGGGAATTAAACGTTAGCTCCTTGTCTTTTCTGTCTATAATTGAGTTCTAAAACCTAAACCTTTCCCTGCATGGTTTGAAGCCATGTTCAATCATTTATGCCAGCGAGCCATGTCCCAGTCACCAGGTGTTGGACCCCCGAAGCCCTGTCCACGTGTACATTCAAATATTGTCTTTGTATCTGTTCGTCATTTCGAGATATGCCATCAAGGATTTAACGTAAATTTAAATTTCACGTGCTTCCTCAGAGGAAGAAGGGTGTCATTGCTCCACTGTCGTGACAGTTGTCAATCAAGAGTTTACACTTTTTGGTCAAACTGCTCTTCCAAGGTCAGCAATTCACTTTCACGCCAACATCGAAGTTGACTTGTCCTGGCAGATGAAATGAAGACCAGGAGGATCTTGACGCTCTTTCATT
The DNA here is from genome assembly GCA_903131615.1 of Diplodus sargus. Classification (NCBI taxonomy): domain Eukaryota; kingdom Metazoa; phylum Chordata; class Actinopteri; order Spariformes; family Sparidae; genus Diplodus; species Diplodus sargus. Next base: position 603,554 of record CAEMYA010002116.1, read on the forward strand.
CACAGTTGTCCCTCTCTCGCCTGCTCTACTTCTTCTTACAAATGTACCTTTTTCTGCTTTCAGTTAAACCAACCAGATTTTGCTACAGTGCCTGTGAGCCAGTCACGTCGCTTCTGTCAAACCCTAAATCTATTCTCCCCTCTGCTGCTGTCAGCTGTCATTTCAGTGCTGTGACCCTCCCTCACCCCGTTCACCTCCGGTCCGTCACATCCAGTCCCCAGGTTGAGCTCATCAGAGACGACTCCTCATCGCATACAGATACCCAGCCTTTGTCTTCATCCCCTCAGCACCACTGCAAGCCTCCACATCTTGGGTGTTTTATATCCTATAACACTGAGTAGATAATGACATGATTTCCATTTTTAAGCGAACTTATCCTGTAGTGTTTAGTTATTTTCTGCTTCCTGAATTAGTGATTCAGTGTGCACCCAGTCAACGAGACGTCCTGCTCTGACCACCCAGTGTTTGGTAGATTACCCCTCCAAATGATGGTCCTGGTGCAGGTTCTCACTCTGTCTTTATGACAATGGTGTGAAATAATTTGCTCTTAATCCACCCGGGAGGGTGTTTTCCTTCTCACATTATGCAGTTCGACCTCCTCTAACAGAAACTGAGGGGGCGGCATTATCATGCATATGAACATGTTGTTCGTTTATGCCGCTCTGCCTATACCTCATTGATTCAGAAATTGGGCGCACACACACACACACACACTCACACACACGCATGCACAAACACACTTTTAATGAGTTTCCCACCTCAGCCAATAAGAGGAGTGTATTTGTGTGTGAGTGGTGGTTGGGAATGAAGAGGTGTAGCTGGTCAGCTTGAACATAGCCTTGTTAAAAAGTCAATTAAAGAGAAACAAAGAAAGGAAAGGGGGGAGAGGGACTGCTTCCCCTCGCAGCTGTTTTCTCTTGCAAGGCGGCGAGCAGCCTCAGCGAATGAGTGTGAGGATTATTTATACGCGAGGCCCGGCTCTGCGAAGGTAAAGAAGTCTGAGTCCAAGATTATGACTTTCTCTTCTGTGGCTTTTCCACATCAAACTCAGCTGTCGCAATTTACAATTTCACACTTGCTCTCTCCAATCTTCCGCGGTCCTCATGGGGAAAGAGTTTAAGTGTCTCAAAATTGCCAAACTGCGGCGGGTCTTTAAACAGTAAGGCGGAGTCTAAAACAAACGTATACTTTAGCCGCTGAAGCTGCGTGCACAGCACTTTAAATTCCACCAACTGTGGCATCAACAGACACTTTCTCAGCCGTAGATCTGTCAAGTAGTCCTCCTCAGTCAGGAGATAAACGAGAAAAAAAGGGTGTTTTTTTGCACTCATAGGTTATCTTGTGAACATAGATTTCTAACAATGCATCACAACTTTCAGTTATTTGCCAGTAGGTTGGATTAGCCATTTACCTCCTCACAAAAATAGAAAAAATCAATCGGAGTTCTGCAGAATTACCCCTGCTCTGTGCCACTGAAACAAAGGTGGATGCATCCCAACTCTGCTGCTGTTTCCTCCTGCCAGCTGTCCACTACCTGTTCTCTCTGCCTCTGTCCTGTCAGACTTTTGGCACGGACACGTCAATAGAGGCAGAAAAAAGGGAAGTAGCCGGGCTCAGCTGTAATTGCTGGCCTGTGGATGCGTACAGGGAGGCGGCTCCTCTTTACGGGCATGGAGGGCACTGGCTAAACACGCCTGTTTATCACAGCACCGTTCAGTGGCGCCGTCCTCTGTGACAAACTAGTTAGTCTGCTCTGATGTTTTGATTAGACGGAGCAGTCTGAGGCTCCTGATCCAGCGCTGACTCAGATCATAAAACAACTGACGCTCGGATGCAGTTAAACTTTTAAATTGTGTTTCTTCAGTTGGACTTTTAACGACAAGGATGGAGGTCCTCTCAGAACCTCAACACCCCGCAGTCGAAGGGAACATGCTGAGAGAGTCACTTGTGCAACCTGTAATGATAATATATTTTTAGAGAGATTTTGTCTATTTGAATGTTCCCTCCAAAGAGCACCTTTTTAATTAGAGAGGAGATCTTCAAGATTTCAATATGAAAAAAAAAAGGCTTTGGAGCAGCCGCACTATTCAATCTGTTAATGAATAAGAGATTATTAGGAGATAATTAATGCCCGACAATTATAAACTCAGATTTTAGCCCTCCTTTTTGAATTAATTGAATGAATGATGAATTAACCCTCACCTTGGTGGGAAATGACTTGAAAAGAAAGTTAATGAAGACGGCTGAAAAAAGCCGGTCGCAGATAGTATCAGCGCTGAAGATGAGAATACGCACTTTTTAATTGAAATACGGAGAGCCACTTCAATGGGAAGAGTACGACTCTACCTCTTCTGGTTTTAAGCTGTTTACTCTCCGCAGGGACCGCTGGAGATGTTTGAACTCATCCTCCTGTGACGGCTTCGGAAATAAATGGCATAAGATCCTTCACTTGTGCCGGCTGGTTATTATGATCAAATCTTCTCCTGTGCTGCTGTTATTTATAAATCATAAAAATTCCTCCACAATGGCTTCACAGTGAGCAGCGTCCCAGAGGGTCAGGGTTATGCAACGCAGTGCACTCTGCCTGAGTTTTTACTGAAATGAGTCCACGAGGCACACAAAGTGCTCCTTATCCTCTTTTAGCACAAATAAAAGGCAGGAAATATAAATTTGCAATTATATTTGCATAACCTGAAGGCACATTTGTTTCTTCCACTTAGGATCCTGTTTTTGTTTTTTTTGACAGCCTATGCATTTAGAGTTGTTACCTTGGGAACAGCTGGTGCTTTTTAATATCTCATAGCAGACGGTGATTGAGAAGATGCTTTCTCAGAAATGCACCAGAAGCCCAACAAATGTGCGTTACTTTGAATTAAGAGGTTGATGATGATTGCAACAGTGATCCGAGTAGTCTTCATTTAACAGCTCACTGTTCTTGTACACACCTGCCAACATTAGGCTGTGGAAAAGAGGGATATTTTCTTGGATATCTGCGAATATGGCCTTTACTTAGCGAGTAAATATGCCATGGATGCCCCCTTGTTAGTTGTAAATTAAGTAAAATAACTGAAAAAAGGGTCAAAACAAACAAACAAAAACAGCCAAAATGATGCACCAACTTAACACAGCTCTAATGTAGCGCTATGAGAGTGAACAGCTGATGGAAACACTGATGTCAATTAGATAAAATGATTTCCTGTGAATCCTTCATGTCCAAGTGCGCGTGGCGGACTCCACCACAACCAAAAACACTTATATATAAAGAGTTAATTACTTGGTGCAATTACATTGTATGGCTTTTGGATTATTAGTCCAGCTGGGTATAACAATAATGTAAGATAGTCACTCTACTGTTAGAATATTATCTAACAATGTTAGATAATCTAAGTTAAGCTTAAGTTAATATGATTGATAAAGTGTCTTCTGATTACATTGTCTTGCTTAATACAGGGGTGAAACAAAAATAACATGATTTTGTATGCAACTTTTTAACATTCTTGTTAGTTGAGGTGAATTTCAAACTGCTGCCTGTACGGCTCAGCACAGACGCAACAGAAGCTCCATCATATGTACGACATCATGCTCCTGGTTGTCCACAGGTAACAACAGTCCAACTGGTGTTCATGTAAATGCCTCCGGTAAATAATTCATTGAGAGGCTCGCTTTTCAACTGGTGCTGTACTGTGGAGCAGTCACTGAATATGAAAAATAAGAGGGTCTTTTAGAGGTCAGGTTAGAGCCTATGTACGGAGTAAGCTGGCAGGTTATTAAAATCATTTTAACAGGGCTTTTAATCTATTTTGGTTTTATTTATGCGCATTCATTTTCCTATATTACTGTTTAGTGGTTTTAGTCATTGTAAGATTTTAGTTTTTAATTTGTTTTCTCACCTCAACATGTTGACCCACTGGGTTTGTGTGTTCTGGGTTCATTAATCAAAACCAAATCAATCCTGCTTTTACATTTTGATGGCTGAAATTGATTTAGGCTCAAACATTTCTGTAGCTTGTACCTCCGAGGATCGAGAACACATTTTCTGCTGAAGACAGGAATACCGTTGTAACACCTCACACACCCTCCCACCCCCTTTACACCTGTCCTCATCATCTTGATACTTCACACAGACTGGACGGCTATTAGCTGAAAAGTGGCTCTTGAAGTTTGGGCTCCGCATCTCCAGACCATAATCTAACACCTCCGCTGTGTCGTGGTGATGGGCTGAGAAAAATACATCACATCTGTCCTCTCCCAGAACCAACCTACGACTACTCTACTGCACGTGTGTGTGTGTGTGTGCATGAGGCATCTTGATGAGGCGTATGTATGACAGCCCAGGCAACACCTGGCCTCCTCAGCAGGAAGCCGTGTATCTAATAATGAGGGAAAGTGTCAGGGACACACAAGGTGCATCCAGCGGAGAGGGGCGCACAAAGACGGCCACAGACTCCTTCAGCAGCACCTAACCACACACACACACACACACACACACACACACACACACACGTCTTGTCTCTCTTTTCCTACCGTAAACCACAAGGGGGGGAAGGGAGATAATCATATTTTCTGTCAAACTGAATAGGTGATGGCAGCTCGAAAAAAAAAACAAAAAAAAACACTACAGCGATGCAAATGTGCCTGTTTGTTTCTTTTTCTGCACGCATCAGCTGTCGTCGACGCTCAGGTTGCACCGGAGCAGTAACTCTGTCCTCCCTGGAAGCTACCCATGAATCAAACCCCCGGTCACTTGATTGACAGCTCATTACCCTCCCCTTAACACGGACAACAACCTTGGGGAAACAGAGGTAAAGGCTGGAGGAATAAAGTTGAGTTCTGTATTCGAGCGGGGGACGTGAGCACGGGGGTGGAAAATACCTGCGCGCGCTCACTTCTTGGCTAATTGTGCTGACGTTTATGTTCCGTAACTTTAGTTTTCTTGAGATAAGAGATAAGATTAATGAGCAGCCTCCCATGACAGAGTCTATATTTTTGTTAATAGGACCAAAAAACGGGATCGCTGCCACATTTTTCAGCTTCCAACGGCCACTTACCGGCATTATTCAAGGACAAATGGGTGAGGGATACATCTTGATGATTTATGATATGATAAATTGTGATGATTTATCCCTCACTCTGACTTGAGTAATTACTCTGACTGCCCCCGTGACTTGAGGAAAAATGTATCCCAATTATCCGTCTATTTTTCCTCCATAAAACATTTGAGCGGTCCTTCAAGAAAAACCCAAAAGTTACAGCGAGGTGGCGAGTCAAGGCCAAGGCTGTTTGCTCTGCGCAGGGTCAACGTGACCGCTGCTTTGCTTAACCTTTATCAGATGGTTGATGTTGTTGCGCCTCCAAGATTCTCAGACGGAGTCGGGCTGACGGTGCGTTTTTTGGGAAGCACAGTTTTGTTTGATGAAAACTTCAGCCGGCTGTGATGATGTCGCATGAGAAAAGCACCACGAGCTAAGATGAACCGTCAAACGCACACACAAACACACAACCTGCAACCTTCATCCCCTCCGTACAGCGGTGTTAGAGGAGTCTGGGAACTCCCTGTTCCTTGGAGAAGGCCCAGAAGCCACCCCCCAACAACCACCACCACCACCGCCCACCTTATCTCAGAGTTCCCACCACCGACAGAAAGGAAGGTCTTTCATACAACTCTTATCACTATCCTGGAAGGGAGAGGAAGGGGTGGGAGGAGGATGAGGAGGGAGGCAGGAGGTGAGAGCTCCCGTCGTGCAAGGCCACAGCCTCGCTTTCCCATGCCCACGTCTGATCATCAGTCGCACCGGGGGCACGGAATACAGAGAGAGAGAGAGATCTCACCTCACCCATTCAGAGAGGAAGGGAGAGAGACGAAGCAAAGGAGAAATGTCAGAAAGTGGAAGCGGCTTGAAGACCCTCACATCTCCCCCTATGCAACCCCCGGCACAACACGGGCACCACATGATGTTAGATAGAGAAAGGCAGAAGCCAGAGCTCCACATTTCCATTTCCATCAGGCAGCTCCAGTGTGCTACTATTTGTGTCAGGGATGGCTCATACCTTAACACATGAACCCACACATTCAAACACTGTTCATTTAGCAGCACTAGAAGGGAAACTATTTGAGTCTGAGTGTGTGTGTGCGTACAGTATGTGTTAGCCTGTGACAGGATGTGAAAACTGTTATAGAATAGAAAGAGGGGCTGGGGGGGTCCTGGATCTGTTACGGAAGTTACGTAACTCTCAGAAATGAATAATGACATTGCCACAGTTTAGGTAATGACATGAAATAACTTTTGTTATAACAATAACTTGTTGTAAATGTACCCAAAAGTCATACTTGAGTAAAATTAGGTACATCATGTTAAAATATTAGTTTGGTTAAAGGCGCAATATGTAAGAGTTTGCCACCTGTTGAGTTTATATGCTCCCACTGCTAACTGGAAACAGGCTTGTCAAGAAACATTATCACAGAGTGAGTCAGTGAGCTTATTCTTTACGTAATATGACAACAAGTAGATACATTTATTCAGTCTTACATTTACACCTGGCCCACTGAGGGCAACCGTGATGTTAATGTGGCATCGGATGAAACTGAGTTTGACACCCCTGGATGAGACACAGCTGCACAATACCTCCAAACAGCTAATTCATTAGAAATAGCCAACATTTAAACTTGCCCTAACAAACTTTGTTCCACAGGAAAAAACAAACAAACATCATGTTCACCAAGCCATTTCGTATATGTACTAATATCCAATATGCTAAGGGCAATAGTGGGCAACCACCCAGTGATCTCAGACTCTCAGGCCCCCCGAAGGCCCAACGTTGTTTGTGTTGCAATTATTTTGTGCTAATCTGATTAATTAAAACCTCCGTGCAGCAGCCAAGTCAAAGGCCCAGAGAGACCGGGGGTTGAATGATGTACGAACACTAAATATTTCATAAAAACAGGGCTTGATCTCTAATTGCTATATTAGCGCGCCGTGATCGAACGGAACGGAGCCATTCAGCGGCAGCACGCCACATTAAAGCACTGGTGATGCATGGTGAGTCTGTGAGTGTCAGTCAGCCCAGACAATGGTGCGCCGTCACTCTCTGTCAGCTCCCCGCCTTACACTGTTACATCTGTTTCACTCAGCGCAGGCCCCGTTACAGTCCCTCCAATAATACAGGCAGGAGTGCAGTGAAAAATAGATTGTCATCGTTCATTTAGCTGACAAAACTAAAACGTATAGCTTGGAGCAACAGAGGCATGACTTAAGTCTCTGTTAAAACAAGTCGATCCTCTCACTGTAGTAAAAGAAGCCACTTCTTCAATCCGTGTCTTTGTGCTGCAGCTGATAGCAGCAGTCATTCCCATTTCATATCACATTTTTTAGGGTCTTTGCTAATGTCTTTATCCACGGTGACTTACAATGAATGATCTGGTAGGATTTTAGAGACTTATACCTCTTTCACGCATGCAACCTGGGAGTATTACGGCCTCAAGGTTCTTCTTTGAGGAAGGAAATTCTCATCAAGCCTCATGCGCACAAATCCTGGAGTGTGTATTTTTTTCATGAGAGAAGGCAATATGATGGCACAGACAGAAATAAACATTATGAAATTCCCCGTTATTGAACTTTCAACTCTGATCTCCCACCTCTCATATGAAACGCAAGACAATTACAGAACTGACACCAAAGCGCGTCAAATGTCTCTTGGCCGCTAAGTGGGCTGCAGAAAGTAAACACTTCATGAAAAACGGCTTTCGCTCCGCAGCGTAAATGGATAGCTGTGTATATTAAATAACAACTGCGAACCTGAACTTGATCCGTTGTAGGTGTTATTAGATTGAATGCCGGTTAAAAAGCTCTCGTCCGCTATAAAAATAGAGTTTGACAATCAGCAGTTTGGTGTTTGAGGAGTCACAGCAAGATGAGACAAAGAAGAGAGCTCCTTGGAGACAAAATGTTTGTCTAATTAAAGGTGTGTTAGTTGAATGGAATATGAAATTGTTCAGTATGACATGATGCGTAGTCTTGAGTGATTACAATAGATGAAAGGATGCACACTTGCAAAGAGGTAAATAGGTAAAGAAGCAGTTGGACATTTTAGGGCAAAATTATTATTCATATTTCTGCCAAGTGTTATTGTTAAGATTAATACCACTCTCATGTCCGCAGGCTATTTATAAAGCTAGAGCCTGCAATAACTTTACTTAGCTTTAGCATAAAGGCTGCAGAGGGACACAGCTAGCCTAGTTCTGTCTGAAGGTTCTAGCATACATTATTCCTTAGGGGGAAATATGAAATTGTTGGCCACCTGTCATCAGTGATACTCCAAACAAATAGGTGGCAGAATATCACCAGACTAAACTAACTGTGGCTAACTGCTAGTGACTGGTCACCAGCAAGACCAGCATATGTTGTGTTTTGGTGCTCGTTTTGGAGCTGGTCTATGCTGGTTTTTCCAGCAGGGTGATCATTTTAGTTTAGCAAAAAAATCTTCCATATACTACTGCACCTTGAACAAAATGTTACATCATCTGCTAGCTGGTTTAAAAAGTTAGTTCGCTCGACATCTTTTTTTTTTAGGTGTCGTGTGTTACTACTAGTGAAAACCCCACATTTCCTGATTTTTCTGCTTCATAGTAACAGGTTTGAAATTACAAAATAACAAGGGACTTTTATTATGAAGAGTTTCTGAGGTCTTCTAATTCCAGAATTAGGAGAGCTTTGTTAGCTTTTCGCCAATACTGCAGCGAGGAACAGTATTTACAATAGCTCCTCGGACCACAAGGTTCAGCCATGGTTCAGCCTGCTGCATTTAAAGCTTTTTTCTTCATCTCAAGACAAGTGCGTCATTAGTTAAAGACACATCAAGTGGGTAGCCATGCTGTCATGGATATAGGCTACAAATCCCTGCTGTGTTGGGCTGACACGCCGAGTCATATTGACTTTTGGTTAGCCTACTGATGATGGCTCGGCAGAGAAGCTTTAATTTCACACTCTGCTGACAGACTGGCTGGAGTTGTGAAGGCCAATCAGGTCCTCATCCACCATCTGGAAACATCTGGTGGTGTAAAATCTAAGGGCCACCAGGAGTCAGAAATTCAGCAGCATCATTAAACTGGGCTGAGTCTGTCACTGAACTTTATTAGGAACTTCTTTATTTTGCATAACCCACATAAAAAAAGGCAGCCATTATATTAGTCAAACCTCCTCGAGTGGAAGTTTAAACTGGAGCTTAAAGTTTTGGTGCAACCTCTTAATTTTAATAAGCTTTAAACTTTGGTGCAACGTAATTCAAAGTTGATGTGTGATTTATTTGGTGTTAAATGATTAACAATGTTTGTTGGTGCAACCCAGCCACAGTGAAGGTATCAAAAAGGAGGAGAGATATACCGTGTTTCGGAGGAATTGTTTCCTTTTTTGACAAACAAATCTCAGATTGTGATTATGGATTGAACCTGTAAAGTCCAGTCAGTCAGTCAATTAAACTACTTAATGGAAATGATCTATCATTTATACAAAAACTTGTGATACATTAATTAGCCTGGAAGTTCATGTCTCTTCTGTCAAAACTTCTATTAATCAGTTGCTGCATTTTCCCCATTTGCTCATTTCCAGTGGTTAAAAAGCTACCAACCCATTCCACCCAACACAAATTAAAGACATTACCCTATTCGTGCAGAATAATGAAGCACGCTCCCAATTCTCCTGGAGAGAGTTTTGTTTAGTGTGGAGGGACAAGCATGCTCAAGGGGGCCCGGGCCCTCATCAGCATTGCTGAGCAGCGGAGAGAGAGCGAGAGGGGGGGGGAGAGAGCACACTGCACCGACCCCACTGGGAGCGACCTGGGAGTCGCAGCCTTTTGAAGTGGTAATTTCCCCGAACCCGAGGGAGGGTCGCCAAATTGAAATATCTTCTGACAACGGCAGACAGCCACCGCTGTCGTCTGATTGAGCCACCTTCAGGGAGAGAGAAAAGAGAAGGGTAGATTGAGACACAGGCGGGGGAAGTGAGAGGAACAACACGGCATGTTTTATTTGATCTCAGTGTAATTACTGATGCTGTTAAAAGAGGGGCAACATGCTTAATTCTATCATGGCAACGAGCCCAACAGAAACTCTGTGGTGGCACGAGCCCTTATCAGTTGAGTATTACATGGATCTCCCGGTCAAGTCTTTAATGGAATGATTTACATGTGTGTAAAATCTTCAACCTTGAATAGGAGCCCAGGTGCATAAATAACAAGTTGGCATGTTGCAAACCAGGGTTACATTAAATGTGTGCATTTCAAATGTGTCATATCAACATTTCTACAATACATACAACCTCACATGTGAGATGACTCTCATTTCAAGAGGAGCAGCAGCCGGACGAGATGGCTGCATTGCAAGACGCGACTTTTCGATACGACGTTTCAACATTTGTAAGTGCGAAACTACTTGATATTTTCTATGAGACTTTGGGACTAACCCTAAGGCTCTATTCACACCAAATCCAACATTCTGGCAAAAGCCATCCCATTCATTTTAATGAGGGTAGTGGCTGACTGCAGAGGATTCTGAAAAAAGAAACTTAGCCAGCTGTGGCAAAAAAAAGCTGAAACAGACTTTTATAGAAATGCAGCCAAACGTCACGTTGCAGTGTTGATCTTACTCTGGCACAGTCGGGACCCACAGATCAGATCAGAGTAGTACGGGTCAGTAGCGGGGCATGCTATTTAGCATTGCTGAATGCTACAGGGGCAACACATCGAACCATGAAGAGTTGAAGGTCCTTTATTGAATCTAAAGAAATGCAACTTTTCATCACATCAAACATAACCTTTCAGCATATGCATGGCTTGCAGAGGTGCACGCGCCAATATTATTCTGGCAACTGGGTTGGGCGATAAGGAATGCGATAACGTCCTCACACTGAAACGACCGAGTAGATCAATTGTCAGCGTCTCACAAAAGGACTTACATGACTGCTCCCAAAACAATATGAGCATTGCGGCATAACAGCGACAGGCGTACCAGACCTTAGTCGTATGGTGACAGTTTGGTTTGGTTTAGGAAGGAAACTACCTGGTTAGGTTTAGAAAAACATTGTGGTTTGGGTTATATCTCTACATTACTTCTGTAACTTCACTTACAAACGTTCTTTCATTACATAAGTAACGTATGCTTATATCTCTTCACTCCATTACATATTTCATATGTAGGGGGGATTCATATGTGGAAAATAGGCATCTTACTTCATGTATGTAACACTGAACATGAAGAGCGGCCTCCTGAATGAAAGTCCTGTGCTTGTATGACCTGACCATCTGTCCCCGACCTCCTCACTACATGGCCTTGTTGGTCTACATATTACTACTGCTCCTCACTTCCTCCTTCACAGTCGTCATAATAACTGATGTGCCAGAGGTCGCAGCCTGACAAGAAACATAAATATGGAATGGAATAAGTGGGAACAGCTTATCTATTGCTATTGAAAAAAGAGACAATCACGGAACAAAAGCTCCTGCTGGTGTTGTGTCTCTTCGGCAGTTAACACTATGTCAGATACAGTAAACGCCTGGAGTTGAAGAGAAGAGGAAGCAGAAGGAGAAGAGGAGATGGGTGCATGCAGTGTGGTCTACAGCCTTGAGTGATATGAGCACAAGAATTAGAGTCACGAGAGCGCTTGAGGTCAAACACTGCATGGTTTCCATTACAGCTGGCTCTGAACCACAAATAGATTCCTGCGCATTGCAGAGAGCAGAGAAAGACAATTTACCAACATGCAAGCAGAGAAATTAAGCCGGGGAAATTCATTTAAATGTAAAATGAGGTTATGCTCTCATAAAGTTCACTCTGCACAAAAGAGGTGAGGCATTATTGGCTTCTTTTGCATTGACTCAGCTCTGTGAAGCCTAGCTGTGTTTTAGAAACAGACTGATGCCGCGGGTTCACAAATGCACCTAACCTCCTGTAATCATTGTTGCATTCAGCTGCTTTTTCATCACACTCTATCATTTCCTTCCTCCCATCTTCCTCCTCCTCTCTCAGACGTACGCACACCTATGCAGAACAGATGAAAAGAGCCATAATCGCTCAGGTGACAGCCTGGTGGCCCGACTCCCCAGAGGACCTGGTTGAGCTGCTTGTCTCACCTCCCCGTGGCCTTATTCTGTCATCCCCCCTGCCTGCTCCAGATTGGCCCCTACATGAGGGGCCCAGGGAGGCCCCCCCCATCTCTGTCTCCGTCTGTTTAACTGCATCTTCAGCATCCTGTGCCACAACACAGCACAGCAAGGGAAATGGAGGGAGGGGAAGTTAAAAATCACTAACCGCTGGGAGAAGAAAGGGAAGAAGAGATGCAGGAATCCAGACTCACAGCCTCCCAGAGGTTTGCAACAAAGCAGCATTTTTCACGTTGCAAAGAATGTTACAATAATAGCAAGCACTAACATTGGCTTATTGAAAGCATTCCTTGTATCTAAATGACCTTGGAGCAGTGTGGTTCACTTAGGAGATGAAGGGAGTTATCTCTCACTGTTCAGAAGGTTGTATGACGGTGAATGCAATCCTTTTTGTGTGCATTTTTGTTTTGTTTTTCATGTTAAAAAATTCAATATTGAATACTGCAACATTTTAAACCAGGGGTCCAAGGGCAGGTTTATCCAAAAATATAAACCAACAATCTGCAGCCAGTCTCTGTAAGGATATAACTGTCCTTGTAAAGAATGCCACTGCTCCATAAAAGTTCAGGACCAAAATCTGTTTTAAATATTTAGCAGAACGTATTATATTCCTATTACACACCGTGTAAAAAATATATAAATAAAGACGAATGCTTTGCTGCTAAAAGAAATTCTCCAGCTCAAAGGCTTCTACTCTTGAATAAACCCATTGGTATGTTAAAATACAATCCTTGGTTTTGGTAGAGAATTTATATGTTTGATATAGTATAGATATAGTATTATATGTTATTTAATTTAGTATTTTGGTTTAAAGTGTTTTCAAACAGGCATGGTAGCACTAAACACAGAGAACAGCTAAGGCTGATGGGTGAAGGCCAAACAACCTAAATACGTGACAAACTGAAATCTTGACCGGGAGAGTTTGTTGTGATGGTGACACTTTACAATAAGGTGCACAACATATGTGTAGTTCCTAAGTAACGAGTGAGGAATGAATCAGGAACCACTTGATAGTTAATTAATTGTTAATAATTAATCTCCGAATGACTGAGAATGGAGGACTAGATTAGGATGAGTTACCAGAGAACAGACTGGTAGATTCCACGTTAATTAATCATTAGGTAATGATTAGTCCATAAATATTTGTAATTCAGGATACTTTCTTCATGAGTTGTTCCCGATGAACTATTACTATGGCACAAGCCCGAAACTTTACATGAAAGCACACCAAAAAAGTAACTAATGATTAAGTAATGAGTATTTTATATCTATCAGTCTGATGTTTCACTTTACTTGAAGGTGCACAAAAAGAGTAACTTGTGACAAAGTAATAAGTATTCGTTGAGTAATTAGTAACTTGTACAGCAGCTTGCTCATAGTCAATCAACACCAACTCATGAAATAAGTCGTCAGAATGTCGATTCAAAGATATTTATGAATTAATCACTACCTAATGATTCATTAATGAAGTATGTCCCCAGTCTGTTACTCAATAGTAACTTATTGTTATCTACAATCTATTCCTCAGTCACGTCAAAGGACGCAAGTATAAGTCTGAGTTAGCAGGAGTTTGTCACGAAGCATCTCAGCTCAACTTCTGTTGAATTGTTCGACTCTTCGCTGAACTTTCCCTGTGAACTGTTGAAACTGTTGAAGGCAAACTTTGTCTGCTGAAATAAACAAAGCAATTACCCAGAATTACCATCTTACGTGAGATAGTCAACAACTAGACAACAGCTTTGTATAATGGGTTAATTTAGTTGTCTGTCTGATGTCAGACATGTATTCATTGTATTTTCAACAATACTTCACAAATACTTGAATGAACGATTATTCTGAAAGACAGATAAAGAAAAGGGTGCACTTCCATTCAGATTCACATCAAGGCACAATCTAATTATACTCCTCTTTGTAAAGGCAAAACAACAAAACACTTGTATGTGCAAAAGAGATGAAGATAGAAATTGAACTTAGAAAAGTCTGCATGACTTATGATATCAGAAAATAATCAAAGAATATAGGTTCATGCAGATTTAACCCCCTCAAGAAACTCAACCAAAATCTTTACATCTTCACAAAGGTATTCACTTAATCTGCAATGTAAATTGTGACTGACCCTCGAGCCAAATTTATAGGTTTGGTCTTCACGGCTTTTCTTATAACTAATACAAGACAGTTATTTTCTCATCTGTGTTGCTTAATATGCAGGAAATAATCCAGATGATACCGAGTTTCATAACCTTGCACATGCAATGTAAAGGCATTTCAAAACCACTATCCAGGAATCTTTGATAATTGGAACATCACATAGACAATGAAACGGTATGCCCTTTGTTCCATATTTACTACGTAGGTCCGGAATGAAAGGATCGAATCTATATCACAAGATTGGTGTTATATAATTAAAACAGGTAACAGTTTATAGATTCTCTTTGAGCCTTTCAGCAGATCTCTTCCTAGACATCGACACCACATAATCCCTTTTTTTCCTGAGGGGAACTGGGAGATAATTACTATTATTTTGTAAAAGCGAGACACCTGGCTGCTGTCTACTCACGGAGTGATGATTCACTGCTATCTGTTCTAAAAGATGACGGCGGGTAAAGAGGAAAGGAGTTTGTCTGTCTTAGCTACGCTTCTAATCTGCAGAGGATTTTGAATTTGTTTGTCAATCTTTGAAATTGTAATAATCGAGCTGCCGTTTTGCCAACACAGACTTTCAAACTCATATCTCTTGTACCAGGTGGGAAAAAGCTATCACCCAAGATTTGCATAAATTATGAAAAATATTGGGGTTTCGCCTTGATGGGTGCTCATGCCAGACCTGTATTTTATTTCCTAAATATATATTTATATTTTCTGTGGATCTGGACCTCGCTCATGGGGTAGGTATAGAAGGGATGAGGGAATAAATGACTGGAGTGCCTGTCGGTCCAAATAGTATTCTAAAACATTTATTTCACTCTCATAGAAAAAAACTGCTGGAGGTTCAAATTGATGGACTGAAAGAGATGAAGGAAATTCAGGCGAACATTCATTTCAAGATTATTGATATGCCAGATCACAGAAAATGGCTGACCATCTATTATTAGAATCAGACACTGAGTAGACTGCTGGATCAGAGATATTAAATTGGAGTCATTTTCATCCCTAGATATGTAAAACTATCTGAGATTAGTTCAAATTGTGTTTGTACAGGCGGGTTTAACAGAGAAAGGAAAATGAGCTGCAGAGTTGGATTTATTGATTTTATAACCTGGGATACAGCTCAAGGTTTGAATTATATGTGGCAAACTATAGACTGTTCTAAATGAGTGTACTTATCGAAATGATTATAAAATTTGATATTCCTAACATCATTTGCCTGCAGGTATAGAACAAACTGTCTGACTATTAGTTTAATAAAAGCCTCATAAACTCCTATACACACGGGGACTAGTATTACCAGGGGACCTCATGTGATTTAGAAATAACCCCCCAATGACTGTGCTTGGTGTGGCGCATTCATATGGAACAAACATGTTTACTTAGATTTACTCACATTAGGCCCTGGATATGATGTCAAGGCTCTGCATAACATCAGCTTGTCAGAAGTGGCACGTCTGTTCTTCAGCAGCCACGTTATTATAATAGTTCAGAGTTGTTTTGCACATATTCTGCATGTGTTCTAAGCATTTATACACAATGCAGCTCTTTCGGATCAAGTAAAACACGTTTTGTGGCTGTACTTAAAAATGACAAATTTCGTTGCCTCAGACTCTCACTGACGTCACTTTTAATCCTCAATCTACTTGTTCAGTTGTCTGACAACGGGAAAATGATGTTAAAATAGAATACGACCCCAAATCACAGACTGATATTACCACATGACCTTTGTGCCCTCTCTGTTTGGTAAAAATAAGGAAGGTTATCTGCAGTGAAATCAATTATTACCAATCACTGGAGGGCCACACATGATACCAGCTATGTGCAAACAGGGCTAAATGGAAAAGTCCTGAATATCCATCATCTGGGGATCATGAATACAATTTTTTTAAAAGCTGTGCCAATCCATTTTGTAGATATTTCGGTAGGTGAGTACATATTTGACATGCTGGTTGGTGCTATGGAATGTTGAGCGATCACCGGAGTCATTCAGATTCATCCTCTGGAGACCACATCTGTACCAGATCCCATGACAATCCATCCAGTAGCTGTGGAGACAGTTGACTAAAAAACAAAAATGTCAACCTCATGGTGCTGTTAGAGGAAAAGTAGGTCATCATCCAGTAGTTATTACAGATGATATACTTTATAACTATAACTACAGACTATTAACTGTCACTGGATATATTAGACCTTAGCTGTGGACAAACACACAGACTGACTAGAACTGAGCCGCTGCCATGGTGAATAATGTCATCCCACAATGGTTTTTTGCATCGGTGTGTATCTTACAAAGTGATTCGTACCTTATTCTTTCCAACAAACACACAAAACTGCACAGCAGGCAGTTCTGACTCTAACGTGGTGTTTACAGAGCTCACTGAACCTCCGTCTGTTGCTAATGAGCACAACAGATCCCCCAAAATTGCCACTTTAATCCCAAAGACAACTTACAGGTGTTTGTTGTGTTGCAATTGAGGAAAGTATCATATCCTCATCCTGTCAAAGTGTCAAATTCTCAAAACCACATTTCGCCTGTGAAACGCGGCAGCGCTGCCGAGTGAACTGGCTCCTGCTCCGTGGCAGATGCGTTTAGATGAACAAGCAGCTTTTGATGCCTTTTTTTTCCTCCTTCTTTTTCTGCGGAGTGAGACGTTTCTGCTTAACTCTGCAAATTTGCCCCGCTCAAATGAAACACTCTGTGAAAAAAAAAAGAAAGAAAGAAAAAAACAAGACTGGACTTTTTAAAAGCTGCATGTTAAAGTCTACCCAATTAAAAAGCAGGGCCCTCATGAGACGTGGAGGAAATGAGTCCAACATTTTTGATGTCGGGGGGGGGATGCTGCAGCAGAGTACACTTGTTTGTTGCCATTGTTGGTTTTTTCATCCATTTGTTTTTGCAATTATGCATCCAAAAGAATCCCGGCAGGAGGACATTAACTGTGTAAGTAGTGTAAGTAGAGTAAATTTGACTACAGGCTCTCCATGACTACTGCGTACTCCGCCGTCCGGGGCGTGAATACGCCACTGCTCATCAGACCTTGATCAAATAGCTTTCTGTTTATCTCACTGAGTGGGGGCACGGCTCACGGCCTCCTCAGATACCGTCAGGATGGTGTTTGACTTCAACGCAGACACTCACTGTGGTATTATACACTGAACACTTTACCTTAGTGTCTGAGTCTGAGTACATTAAAAAAAATATTTGCATTTACATTACACTGTAAACAAATAGGGTTTGACCTCAGTGTGCTGCCAGTCAGGGTTTGAAACTGCTGCCACCAAGTGGTGCCTCTGAGGATTTATATTCTGCAGGCCTGGCTTGAAAAAGGTCTGAGCTCTTAGGTGGCAACAACATTTAATTATAATGATTAAGTCTGCATTAAATGAGTAAAGCAACAGAGGAAAGCATCCTATTATTGTAAACACACCTAATACAGGGATGGGTGAATGAGTTATTTATTACTGTGTCATGTATACAGCTATCCTCAGCCCACGTAGGCTTGTAAGACACCACAAATTAATAATAATTAAAAAAAACAAGTCTTTGATGCCATTTATACATTTTCATCAGCACTACAAAGAGGCCAAAAATAAAAGAAAACCAGCTTAAATATTTTTCCCAATCAGGCTTCCAGGCTGCGGCACACACGTACATGATAATTATAGCCCCGGAGAAGTTAGAGGACAGTCGTTAGATAGTTTGCCCTTCTTTCTCTACGCTTCAAAGACAAAGTTAGACACATCGACCGTTCAAATTCTATATAATCTGTTCACCAGGATGTTTCATGTTTCCGTCTCACCGTTTCAATAAAAACTGATGCTCTTAGATCGACGAGTATGTACAACATAAAAGAAAAACTGTGACCCACTTTCCATTTCTCCCAATTCTAACAGCTCAGATACTGTTTTCCTATATATATATATATATATATATAGGAAAACAGTATGTATATATATATATATATTTTTTTTCAGTCTGAACTTTGACTATGCAGCTGAAGAAACTTTTTGGCTTTTAGATAAGTGAATGTTCACCCCTGGCTCAGAGCCATACTTCTGTCTAATCTGCATGTGTGTACCCAAAAGTCATACTTGAGTAAAAGTAAAGCTGTTGTGTTAAATATTAGTTTGTAAAAGTGAAAGTCGCCCATACAAACAGCACTTGAATAAAAATTTTAATGTATCTGAAATTAAATGTATTTAAGAATCCAAAATACATCAGAAAATGTACATGTGTTTACATGCCTGTATATTCAGTGATGTGATGTAACTAAGTAATTTACATTTACTTTACATTTCACTTTTACCAAAGTAATGTTTTAACATGAAATCTTGTTCATTTCACCTTTTTTCATTACAGCTAACAATAAGATCATTTCATTTACTTTGGCTCAGATGCTCAGATAACTAAAGAAAAGTGTAGCGGAGTAAAAGTGCATCATTTGTAAAGAACAAGTACCTCATAATTGTATTTACGTACAATACATGACTAAATAGTTTAGTTACAGTCCATCACTGCATGTTTATCTTTCTGGCTTTGATATATTACAAACCGTTTCTCTTTGAATTTGAATAAAATCTTTTTAAGATTACAGCAGAGATTATTCCTGTCGTTATAAAGCACATCAGCCTCCTGCATGAATGACATTGAGGTGGCTCATACTTCTGTGATGTTGATACGTGATATTCATGTCGGGTGATGAAGTAACAGTCTCCTGCTCATCACCAGCATCTTTAGCCACCCACAGATTTGTGCCACGTTACGGTGTGCTGTGAGGTGACCTCGGCTGGTCCACTGTGATCGTCTAAGATAGATCTGCCTTTACTAAACCCTGTGATGTATGACTGCTGCTCTTAATGGTGCAAACTCAGAGGTTCAGTGGAACGAGCACAGTTTCATCTTCGGCTGGTTGCACCGGCCTTGACATGCCACAACACTCCCTGCCATACCACTATACACACATAGCCTGTGTTTGCGTGTGTGTGTGTGTGTGTGTGTGTGTGTGTGTGTGTGTGTGTGTGTGTGTGTTTCACTTCAGCACACCCTGAGAGTCCTTGTCTGGAGACCTTGAGTGCTAAAAAGCATGGGGGCCCCTCTCGTGGGAGAGAGGAAGGGAGCGAATAAACCCTGAACAGATAAGGAAACTTCTCCAGCGGCAGGAACAAGTCGTCCTGAACATTTCCCCCGCAGCGCGTGCCAGACAGCAGATAATCACCGCAACAAGTTTCACTGCTGACCACGGACAATGAACTTTGCATAGGCATCCGAGCTATGCGCATCACTGTTGTGAGCGGTTTTGTTTTCCTCCGGGCTCCATCTGTGGCTCGCACAGGTGTGTCGCCATGGCTTGACACCAAGAGGGAGTGCTGAGTGAGCACAGACAACAGCTACTTTGTCCTTTCCTAAACATCTTCAAGGTCCCCGTGGGGGGATAAATGTCCAGGAGGAGGTTGCCTTCCCAGGAGACACTCATCTGCAAGTTTGCAGGGTAAGTCATCTTCGCTCTTTCACTCATTTTTAGGAGCTGAATTGTTGGAATCGAAAAAGTACACCTTTCCTCAGAATATGCATGTCATTTCATTTCTAGATCCGACAGCCACGGCCTGCTGCCTCCACACGTCGATGCCGAGAGTGAAGGAATCTTGTGAGTTATTACATCTGTTCTGCATGTCCGCACGTAACTGACGAGCTTCTCTCCTCCCTGCCCTCCAGGCTCCGGCGGGCAGAGAGACAGGGGCCCACGGCGCTCTTTGCACTCGCTGTTCCTTTTTCCTATGCATATACCTTTTTCAGATGTAACTTTAAAGAGGCATAGGGCATGGGAAAATGGGGCTGCAGAGGTATTCCACCTGGCGGACAGCCGTTTCATCATCCTCTCCTCATGACAGCTGACCTCAAAGCACACACACTGGGCTCCGGCCGGCCGTGGACCTGCTGTATGGAGGATAGAAGAGCGCAAAATCCACCACACTCTGACCGCAGGTGATTTTTGTGTCTCTGTGATTTGTTTTTGTGTAATACCAGAACTCAGATTTCATCATACTCATCCGTGACGACGTTGTTGTGTGTTTGAAGTGAGGTGATGTTCACTTTTTATGCCCCGTCATTGTTCATTTTAAAACATCTGTTTGCTTCTGGATCATTTGTCTTCTGTTTTGTTTTTGAATAAAGGCACCTTGACTTCAATTACTGGACTTGACATTCATGTATTCTGTTAGAAAATGGGGTCTTTGAGTTGAGGAGTCTGAATCAGACACTGCAGTTAAACGACTTAGGGTGGTGATACACTAGGCAATTTTTTTGGGCTACTCTGATGGGCAAAAGGTGCCCAAGGAATTGCCTCGGTATTGCTGCTTTAATGTCCTAAAAACAAGACATTTTAACCTGATTTAGCCATTTTATTCACCGTTTTGTTTCTTGCTCAAAGTGTTGTCATTATAGACTGCCAAAACTGCCCTGTGTGTGACCGCAAAATAACTTGCGGTCTATTAAATTGGTGTAAATATGTTTTTGAAGCCGAAAGCAAGACTGTCAATATATAATTATCTATTTCCACTATTTAATGAAAAGATTCAATGAAAAGGGTGGTGGTGGAAGAAGTGCTCAGTATGTAAAGTATTTTAACAAAACTCCATCACAGGTTCTGTATCCCACCTCAGTAAAAGTGCCAAAGTATCAGCATCAAATAAATCAAAATTAAACGTTCTCCTTCTGAATTAAAAAAATGACTCATTTGACTGATTAATATATAAAAACATAATAAGGTTGGTGATGCATAAGTATGTAAGTAGCGCTATACTGTTGTAGCTGCTTGAGGTGGAGCGAGCTCTACCTTTCTAAACAGTTCAATTGTTTAGTCCAGGGGTTCCTAACCGAGGGGTCGGGCCCCTCCGAACAGTCAGGAGATAACTCTGAGGGGGTGAGATGGTTTAAAGGAGAGGAAACATGAAGAAAATATAAATGCTGCAACACAAGTCAGAGATTTTTTTTGTGAAATATTGGAGCTATTTAGCTTATTTGGTCCCTGAACAGTTATTCAGATGGAATTGAGTAAAGTTTAGAGGTTAAATGTCTCTGTGTTGTGGTTGCTTTCTAGGGCAACGACACAAAAAGGTTGGTTGTATTATAAACAATTGTCAAACTTCCTATTTACTCATCTTATCTTTTAAACTTTAAAAAATATATATATGGAAATCGCAGTCTGTCTTGATATTTTGCGGGTTAGGGTCTCAGACTCCATACTGAATCAGGGAAGAAAGCTTTTATAATCTACAGGCTGAACTGATACTTCTTTTTTTTAAATAAAATAAAATAACAACAAAATGTTGAACCACCTTAGTTTATATATTTTAAAACTATGGTGAAATCACAAAGTCTGTCTAAGTGTGTTTCTCTGTTTACTGCTGTAACTCTGTGATGCTGCCATTCTTGACCAGGTCTCCCTTGTTAGACAGATATGTGATCTTAGTGTGAATTACCCAGTTAAATAAAGGCTAATAAATACAAAAACATTTTTTTAAAATCATTCAACGTTTTTTTAACATAAGAGTTCAACCTGCAAAGTAACTTGGAGCTATATGTCCGTCACACAAATGCAGGTGAGTAAAATGAACACCATTTGCCTCTAATTTGCCTTGTAAAGGAGTATAAAGTGACATAAAATAGAAATATTCAGCACAGGTACCTCAAAATTATACTTCAGAATATAACGTTAGCGCAGCAGTCAGCACTGAGGCCTCCACTTACTCCAGCTTACTCCACCAATAGGTGTGGACATGAGTGTGAGTGGTTGTTTGTGTCGGCCATGTGACGACCTGCCAGCCTGTCCACGTCGTCCCCCGCTGCTCGCCCAATGTCATCCTCATGTATCATCCTTTCACTCCACACAAAGCTTTGACATACTGTGTTGTTGTTTACCCACAATCTTGCTGGACATATTAACAATCTTCCTGACTTTGTTCTTGTTCACCACAGACAGTAAAAACACCACACTGTGAGGCAGACGGCTAAAACAAAGTTTACGCCTTTAGCCCACCTGCAGATCACATCTGTGTTTACATCCAGTAGTAATTTTTCATCATTTACTGCACATATATATTTAGATTCATTTGCAATCCTGATTCTGATCACACACGTTTCTTTTGGTGATTTTAAAGGTGCACTACGTGGTTTTGGGGAAGACATTTTAATCAGAAGAGGAGGATCTTCCTTGATACTCTTCATTTTCATGACTGCATAAACCGAAGAAACAAACTGACGTTAAAGGACAACACAGTTTGAAACTGTGTTTCTTTGTTTATATGTGGCGGACCCTGCCACCTGTCTAGCTTCACACAGTGCCCCGTGGACCTTACCAACACCTTGTTTGTTTAGTTATGGAAAAGATAAATATTTCTGAGCTTGTGTTGTCACCTCATTAATATTGTAAACAGTAAAACCCTGCCTTTGAATTTCCTCTCCAAACCTTCACAGTGCCTCTTCAGGCAAAAGCCAAATGCTAACTCTACATATAGAGCAGCTGAAATCATCCCCCTGGAAGCCAAACACCGCCAGCTTAATTCCATCACTACAATCACCAGTTGATGTTGGAGATCTCATTAGCGGCTCTCTCTCACTGAACTTGTAAACAACCTTTGGCCCTCTCCCCATCACCGCCCTCGGCTCCAGCCCGTCTGCTGCCATCAGGCTTCAGTCAGACCGTTAGCACCTCTTCACCTCGCCACTCACCTGCCTGAAAAAGGATCAGTGAAACACTCATTGTCATTCAGGCCGGCCACTCTGTGGCCTCTCACAATGGATCATTTATTGATGCTTGTGTTGCCATCAGCGGCGGGAACAGCCCCAGTTACAGTCGACGCTGCAGACCCAGGCCCCTGCACTGTCTGCCGCGCCGTGAAGAGGCTAAATGGATGTATGGTCCAGTAAGCCTTTTAAATGAATAATGTTCTTCTCATTATAGGAGTTAGCGATGCATGGGATTCTAATGTCTCCTTTGATAATTGTGCCTCCTGCTGGGAGGTGTCAGTATTTATTTTCCTTTAAGAGTAGTTGCAGGGTGCAGAGGCTGCTGGATCACCTCACACCACCTCAGAATCAGCTGAGACCTGCCAAAGGAGCTCAGATCCGCACATGTCAGGGGTTGTAGATTGTAGATTTCTGAATCATGGAGTGGACAGGGCATCAGGGGCTTCATGACAGTGCAGTGACTCAATCAGATACCTGTTTAGGTGGTGCCACCTAATGACTTCAGCGTGAGGCAATACACACCTCCCCTGGCAGACTGGAGGGCGCCGCTCCTCCGCGTCTCTCAAGTAAGTGTGAACGGTTCAATGTGGAGACAATAGAGCTCAATGGATCTCAATGATCTGGCTGTTACCTCCGCTTTGATGTCCCGTTTGAAGATGCCAGGTCTACAACAGAGCGGAGGGCGATCACAGCTTGGAGCCGCGACACCGGACGCCAGATGAAAAATATCTGCCGGAGAGGGGAGACAGCAGCTCCTGGTCCTCGTCCTGGTCCTGTTCCTGGATGTTCCTCTAGATCACATGACGTCTATGAAGTCTTTCCACCAAGAGGGAGATCAAGAGTGGGAGTCCATCACAGCGTGATCACAGTGTGGTGAAGACAGACTGAACCATTTGTTGCTTTTGTTGTCAGAGATGCAGCAGATGGCGACTGCCTGGACGTCCTGATCACGTCTCACTCGTGTGTTTTTGCAAGGATAGAATCTAATCGTCTGTTAGAAAAT
>CAEMYA010002116.1:631326-684229 GCA_903131615.1 Diplodus sargus
TTTTTTTTGTTTGTTTTGTTTTGGGTTTTTTTGCTGTCTATCTCAACGTGACCAATCCTGAGTGATTTCATCTACTCTGATCTGTTTATGTCTCCTATCAGCTTGATTATTGTGAGAGGATCAAAGCGGAGGGATCTGTACAATGAGCTCTGATAAGACCCTTAAACCTTAATGGACAACACCCATCCTTATCTGCCCCGTCTTCTGACCTCCTCCCGCCTCAAGATGAAAGACGGGATGATCTATTCACGTTGGACTAATCCTGCGGTCCAGATAACATCATCAGCATCTAACAGCTCATATGTTGTGTATGCAGAGCGAAGGCAAAGACAAGAACACGCAGAGTCCAGTGATTCAGTTTGAAGATAAACTTTATTCAATTATAAATAGAATTCTCTGTATTTATTTGTAATTATTTACAGTTTTTCTTTGTATAAAATATAATAAAAAAAGAAATCACACATCAAATAATAAAAAAAACAACTCTTGGATTGCACTTCTTTGGATTCTAAGTGTTTCAGTCGGAAAAGTCTCTGTGGTTGACAGTCGCTCAGTAGAAATGCGGGCTGCGGTGCATCATGCGCTGAGGAGGCATCTGCTGCTGCAGGAGCAGATGCGGGACGGGGAGAGGGTAAAAGGCCGGGCCGCTGGCCGGGTAGTGGGGTCGCTGTCCGGCCATGCTGTGGTACTGAGCCGGGGTCAGAGGCTGGAACATCACCGGGGGCGCTTGAGGAGCGAGGTAGTCCTGCACCTCCCGCTTCAGCTTCATCCTCCTGTTCTGGAACCAGGTCCTCACCTGAGAGAAACGCAAAAGTCAAAGTTAGAATAAAAGCGAAAGCAGAGCGGAGACTTCTCCATCTGATGCTATTAAAACACGTGACGTCTTTGCATTGAGAGTCTGCTCCTACCTGTGTTTCTGTGAGGCTGAGCTTCTGCGCCGTCTTCACCCTCTCCCCGGCGTCCAGGTACTTGTGCTTGTTGAAGATCTTCTCCAGCCTGCTGATCTGCTCCGGGCTGAACTTTGTGCGCACCCGCCGCTGTGGTCCGCTCTCCAGCTCGCTCCCCTCGTCCACGGAGAGACACTCGGAGGAAGCCGCCTCGCTCTCGTACCCGGAGGAGTACCCGCTCGTTTCTGACACTGGAGAGAGGAGAGACAACCGGTTAAGACTCGTGCGTAAAAAAATCTGGACTCGCTGCTTCAAAGTGAGGTTACTTTTCAGGCTACTTACAGCTTGTTGGATGCAGAGGTGAGCACAGGCTGGAGTCCTGCTGTCCGCTGATCTCCGTGTGCTCGGCAGGCTTTGGAGTTTTGGGTTTGGGCTGCAGGTAACTCTTGCCAAGAGTCGGCGGGCGCGGCTGCACCACGCAGGGAACGTGAGGTCTGCAGGTCGGCGAGGAATCCGTGCCAGCTCCGCGCTCCTGAGCCTGCGCCGTGTTGTGATGGCTCTGGGCCAGCCAGTCCACTGAAAAGTATTTCACCATGTTGGCAGCGCTGCTCACTGACCTGTAAATCCGGCAAGTGTCAGAGGGAGTGTGTGCGGTGGCGGCTCCCCCGTCCAGGCTCGGCTTT
Source organism: Diplodus sargus (assembly GCA_903131615.1). NCBI lineage: Eukaryota > Metazoa > Chordata > Actinopteri > Spariformes > Sparidae > Diplodus > Diplodus sargus. The sequence goes on from CAEMYA010002116.1 coordinate 632,897, forward strand.
TATAGGGGGCCCCGGCCCCTCGCCCGCATTTGCATATGTAGAGAGGCCTTGTTAACGCCTGATCGATCCCGATGATTAGAGGTTAATGGCTCGTTATTGAAGTCTTTACATATCCTGTGAGTGTGTGAAGACCTGGCGCCGCCGAGTCTGTGAGAACCCTCCTGAGCTCATACATTTGGCCGGCCCGACTGAAACCGGGGGCCCCGCAGAAACAGCTGTATCTCCTGCAGAGGTGGAGGCTTTCATGTCCCTGCTGCTGCTGCCGCTGCTGCGGCTGCATACAGTAGCACCGAGGAGAGGTGTCAAAGTGTCTTGTCTCAGTCAAGGCTCTCATTCTTAAACTTAATTTCCTTCGATTTGATCTGATCCACTGTCTCTCTCAGTGTCGTAATCCAATAGAACCAAAACACACGGGGATGACAGTGTGTAGGATTATTATCACGTGTGTGTTGGTGACTTAAAGTAACTGAGTGTTTGAATTTTCTACCCAAGAGCTCATACTGCAGCCCACTATAATCACAAGTGACATCTCAGATTAAGATGTTGCAAATAAAACGTGATTAGTCTTATTATTTTTTTTTATTTATTTTTTTTTTAATCAAGACTCTTTATAATTTGCCCAGACTTGAGAAGGCTGCCTATGAATGTATCAGGAGTAATAATTCCTGAATTGTAATTCTGTCACATTGTGACACCGGCTCAAGTTCCCAGTCGTTGTGTATTTGTTTGAACACTGAACAACACACTGGACATCACGTCATATATCTTCTCATTGTGGTTCAATTTTAATGCACAGCCCCATATTCTAGTGCGTAATGCAAATATCGTTGATCTGTTAAGAGCAGGGTCGGAATGCAACTCAGAGTGCTGCACTTGAGTACAACTTTGAGGTACTTGTCCCTTTTCTTAAATATTCAAATTCTCTGCTACTTCACACTTCACCACATTCTGGAGCCAAACAAAGTACTTTTACCCATTACATGCATTTGATTCATTTTAGTCACTAGTTACTTTGCAGATAACATGGAGCCAAAGTAACACGTTGGATCTGATATTAAACTATTGGCTCTACAGCCAGGCTGATCACTGATGGACCCATAGTCTATGTTTAATTTACTTTTTCTTGTACTTGTGTTACTCTAGCACATTCACATAACTATATACAAGGATATAGAGGTCAAATTTACAAAAGTACATTTAATATCAGATACTTGGAGACTTTTACTCAAGTAATATTTGTGTGAGTGACTCTCACATTCACCAAAGTGATGTTTCAACACAACATCTGTACTTTTACTCAAGTATTTGGGGTTCTTTTCACAGCACTGATTAAACATCGCTCATCATTTGGCTTCTGGTTCTGACGGACGCATCATCTGGGTCTGCAACAGACATCTCAGTGATCATGTGGGACAGAATTTCAAAGTGAGAAAAACTAAGATGTCCATACGTCGATCGCATCCTCCAGCCCATCAGACTCCTCTGGTGCGCAGGGAGCCGCGGAGGCCGCAGTGGGCAGCCGGGTGGTTCGGTGTTGACATGTCGCTGACGCCCCGGTGGGTGCTGGCGCCAGCGTTTGGCTCAGGGCGCTTCAAACATTACAGATCAAAGGTATTACAGTAGCAACACAATTAGGGCTGATTGTGGCCCCTTCACATGCAAATATGTTAAAACAAGCTGCTAGGAAGCTGCGAGAGCCCTGTGAGCCCAAACAGGCCCGCAGAGAGGCGGGGTGGGGGTGTGGGGGGTCCTCAGATCGACCGCTGAGGGCCTCTATTAACATCACATCTGCAATCAATTAAAAATCGATATTACTTCACTGAGATTAATCAGATTGAGACACATTATGATCGGCTCCACATGTTCAGGGACTCAAAGTGATCACATCACGTCTCTGTCCGGCAGACTGACCTGCAGGATCTGCTCCTCCTCGGACAGATCTCCGCACGCAGCGGCTCAGTGACAATGGCGCTAAACTGATCGTTTAGTTATACGACAAAGCAGATAAGAGAGTGGGCCTGGCCGTGTCTGTTATCGGTGATCTGTCTCTGTGGAGGCAGGAGTCCCCCTCCAGCCCTCCGGGGCTCTTTATCTCGGACGCTTTGAAGCTGCGCCCTGGTACAATGAGAAGCACCCAGGACGTCTCCTTCACACTGCGACCATTTCCTCACCTCTGCCCCGTCTGTCCCCGAGGAGCCAGGGCTGCAGCAGAGCGACTGTATTCTGATCAGGGCCGCAGACACTGAGGTCATGCCCCCCCACCTCCACCCATCTAGCCAATAGATTTTGATAGACTATGGTACAAGTCTATGTCTTTCTCTGCATTTGACAGGGACAATTATTGCTAAGTAAAGTAACCTTATCTGTCAGATTAATGCAGTGGAGCAAACAGTGCGACAATTCCCTCTCAAATGTGGTGAAGTGGGAATATGAAGCAGCATGGCATAAAACAAAATAAATACATTGAAGTAGCACGGGTTTCTTACAATGTTAGAGAAAGTAAGGACACGTTTTCGGAACAGCTCCTTTATCTGGATCCACGCCAAGTTAATGGGGGTCTGTTCTGGGCTGAGAACCATCCTCCATCCAAGTTTTGTGGAAATCCATTCAGTTGTTTCTGTGTTATCCTGCTGACAAACCAAACCAATGGACACGGGTAAAAACATGACGGTATTGAAATGATGGTACTGGAGCTTTTAAACAGTTTGTTTATAATATCTCGTACTAACTGACCCCAAACATAGGTAATATTACAGTATGGGGACAAAAAGACTGTCATTTCTGTGTCTGTAAATGAATATCATTACAAAAAAGTTTGTTCATATGTAGCACGTATACCATAGAAAACGGGAAATATCTTCTGAGTTGGTGATAACAATTCTTTATGGTCATTTCCATATTGAGTCCATTGTAATTCTTAGTATCATTATTTTTACACATACAGCTGTGGAGTCTGTAGGGCCCCAAACATTGGGGAAGTAAGGTCATCAAAACACAAGGGGTCCCTCAGCCAGGTTTTGTCTGCTGGCGTCAAGTAAGACTCAACCATTACACCACAACAAATCCTCTGGTGATAATTAAGAGGAAACGCACCCTAATTTCACTCTGAATTTGTTAAATTCCTGCAGGAGGAGAGGACGACCAGCCTCGGCTCCTGTCACCCTATACCACATATCAGGGCTGTAACCTGCCACACAGCCAGCCCATCACAGATACAGTCTGACAATAACACGCTTTGGCAAGACAGGGCTTATGAAATCTCATTTATTTGGCTAAATTAAGCAAATCTTCATGGCATGTCACATTCCATCTCCACGCCGTGTTTCACGGCAGCAGACCGTGGAGGAGAGCGAGCGGGCAGGAAAATAGAAAAATAGACAAGGACTGAACATCATTCCCCAAACAACATTCTGCACACTGACACCCCATTATGTTGTATCATCTCCTGCGCGATGGGAGGGTATTGTCATGACAGTGAGCTTGTCTGGCTTTTAGCCCTTCCAGACACCGTATGATAATAAATGCAATCATTTCACGTTGCGCCGTTTAAATTGGATTAATATTAGATATTAATCCACCCATCTGGTCAGATAAGCACGCGATGGGTAAACAAAAACAGAAAGTACGTCTTTCAGGTTGGGAAAATTGATCAATAAACAGTTCGGCAAATGGAAAACATTCTGCATTACCTGGTCTAACTTACAAGTCAAACACGTCTCAGCAACATAAAGGAGATGTTTGAATGGTTGACAGGGCTAGATTACCCTGTTAGGGGGCCCGGGCGATAAAGCAGCTGCCGGGCCCCATCCTGTCTCTGTGTAGCGTGCACAGTACTTCTCTGCTGGAATGGCACGTTCCCAAGTGTGCCGTGTGGTGTGATGAGTAAATATAATTAAATTTTAGGAATATGCACTCCCTCAGCAGAGTATCAGAACCTTTTTACAAAAGCTTTTACAAAACCCCTTTTCATCTGAACAAACAAGTGCAACACTATGAACGCCTTTCAGGAGTGGGACTGCAACTAAAGATTGTTTTCATTCTAGATTAATCTGCCGATTGTTCTTTAGATTAATTATTTAGGCTATAACATGTCAATTTGAAAAGGAAAAAAGGGCAAATAACAATTTCCCTAAGCCCTAAGTGACTTTTTCAAATTGCAACTCAAAGACTCTTTCTAATTATTATCATAAATTACAAAGAAAAGCTGCAAATTGTTACATTCAAGATGCTGGAACCAGTAAATGTGAGACATTTTTGTTTGGAAAATGTCTTAAATGATGAAACAATTATCAAAATAGTGGGCGACAAAAATATTTTCACTAAAATAATTGACTTCTGATACAAATTTCAAGGCACAACTTCACCTGCTTCCATGGTGCATGGAGAAAGTAAAGAAGTCTTAGATTGACACATTTTAAGCTTTCTTCATCAGTGTCATCACAACATAATTTAGATTTTTTAATGTTTTGTATGTTTCTTGTTGCTCTTCCGACTCTTTCCAAATAAAGCACTTAATCAGAACTCTGTTCTGTAAAATCTGAAGTGACACCCTCCTCTTCAATTCATAAACCAAATATAGTGTCACAAATGGTCTTCACTGGGCGTTCCTCTCACCTCTCTGTCAGCCAGGGAACCCCCTGGCCTGAAGTCAAATTACCACATAACCAAGCCCACTTTTGTAGTTGCTCCATTGGCTGATATGGAGGTGGATGTATATGATTGGTTGTCTTTTATATGAAGTTTATCTTGACGCTGCAGGTGTTGAGCTCAGTTATCAGTTATCCAATATTTGTCGAGACGTTCACTAAAAACCACAAACGTGAACCTTAAAGCGACAAAAGAGGACATGTCGGGGGATAATCATATCAAACCTTAACATCTGTTCCTCAAAGGAAGAATCGTGTGCTGCTAGCATGGCTAAAAAGCAGAATTCAACAGATTGATAGACAGACGGATCTAAAAATGCGCTCTAGTGGTGCATATTTCTAAAAATTACAAATGATCATATTACCACATTGCTACACAGCGGACCTGTGGCTGTTGTGCCCCCTGGTGCAGTTGCTCACCTGTTACCCATATTAGTAATCTAGCCTTGATGTCGGACAAGCATTCTGTATTGCTGCCATCTTCACTCTGCATAAGATTAAATAGAGGCCTTAACAGGTAGATTAGAGGGTCAAATCACAAATACTGCTGAAAGTGTCAGTGTGCTGTATGATCTGAGGAAGAATCAATCGAAATTACAAACATGGTCCATTACTTATTAATATCAAAAAACAGCTTGATAAGGGAAACTACATGTGATCAACAGCAGAACCTATTTAATGTTAAGTATGTGAGTAATAAATAAAGTTGGCCTGAAATTCTACACTGATATTATTGTTAAGAGCCCCTTTGAAAAACAACATGAGAACATATAGCAGTAAAAAAAAAAAGTTTCCAGTCCACAAGGCTCTGCTGCCACTACAGCAGATGCATCTGTGGGGTCGTGGCTGAGGCGTGGACTCTCAGTCTGGGCTCACACATGAGGTGTTGACCTGGTGCTGGTGTCTCGCTCTGGGCTGCGAGCTGTGACTGGGGCAGGGCTCACTTGAAAGTGGCCTTCACCCTCCTCAGCTTGTCCTGGATCCTCCGCGTTTGTCGCTCGCTGGACTGCTGGAAGTTGGCATCGCTATCGGAGGCCAAGAGGTGGACGTCAGAGGTGGCGAGGCGGGCGATGCGGCGCCGAAGGTAGGCCTGCAGCTCCTTGTCCGGGCTGTAGGGACACACAGCCTCCTGGAAGGCGTGGACCTGACTCACGACCTTTGCTATGCTCCTTGAGCCAAGGACGGATGGATGAGAGCAATGCAGAACAAAAGGAAAAGTGAAAACATGAAAATAATTCATATCTCGGTGCATATTACGCCTGAGTTTCCTCCTGCCAGCACCATCAGCTTCGTCTGTGACCTAATTTGGAGAGAGCGGGGATAACCCTGGGTCCACAGCAAGCAGCTGTGTCTCTGCCTTTCCCTGCTAGATCTCCTGACCCCAGCATCTGGATACAGCCAGTCCCCTCTCAGCATCTGGCCCGAAACCTCTTTTCCAATCAAACCCCATCCCACGGGCGCCATCTGGTGCAACACTGGCACCCCAACCAACAACCCAAATTCAACAGCTGTGCCATTACCATCCAACCGCCACTCGCTGTGACCTCAGCATCTGGTCAGCCATATTGGATTGAAGGAGAAGGACACAGGAAAGAGAGTCCTCGTAGCGAGTTGGCCGACTTTGTCATAGATGGATAGTTGGGATGGGGAGAGAGCTAATTATCAGGTAATGACACTAACTGTTAATCTACTGTGTCACTGCGAGGATAGGTAGCAGGCTAATTCCACTGGCTGTACGCACATTTCTTCAATATCACATCCTCCAACGACATTAAATGAGCACAAATCATGGCTGCAATGTTGGAGGAGGGGACGGGGTTTGGCCAGTTTCCAACATGAATTTGTTGTTGAGACTATTTTAACTTCCTGTCTACACCAGACGTGGGATGTTTGAATGCTTGAGTTCCGAAGTTTGAAACACGATGCTTGTAAACACCTTCAGATACGGAAACACAGAAATCACAAATTTGACTGCTTAGTTTTTCATGCTTAATATTAAATCTGCGCTGGATCATAGCACACATTATAGAAGAAGTTGAAGTTGTTCTGTTCTTCAGTTGTACCAAGCTTTTTTCTTTTACCGACACTTATTTGTACCAATTAAAAAGGAAACGTGGATTTGAGCTCAGTTCAGCAAGTAATGCTGTAAAGGAAATTGTAAAAAAATAAAAACCTGTGTATATTGGTGGGCTTAAATTTTAGCATAGCAACAATAATGGATGAGCTGCTATTGATTTAATACCAACTGAAAATACCAACATAGCACACAACAGCTAGTTAAGTGATCGTTTGTGAGAAAAGCTTTTTATAATTCACCAATTTGATGCAGGAATCAATATACATACAACCTGTATACAGTAACGACTTATCTTGTTTCGGCCGGCTCAGAGAGACTGCAGTAAGGATGCTGATAATGGTAACAGTGACATCACCGCATTGATAAGTTCACCATCAGTGCTCTAGAAAGTTTATATTGAGCTGCTGATAAGACAGTTAACGATCACATCACTGGAAACAGTGCTAAAGATTTTCTTTTAATCTGATATCTGTGGTAGATGAAGTGCTATCAGGTCATGTGAACGCGTCATAAATGAGGACACATGTTCCTAACTTTGATGGATTTATACTACAGTAGGCCAGAAATTAAACTCTGTCATTTTCTTTATATAACGGGGAGTAGAGGCCAGTGAACATAATGGTGGTTGGAGAAATAGGATCAATAGCAGCTTAAGAGATCTCCAAATGAGCCGGCTTCCCCCTCACCTGAGTTTGGTCCACTTGTAGGCTCCTGTAGTGAGAGTGAAGGCTCCGATCTCCAGCTGCTGGACGTGCATGGCCAGGATGTGCACCGACGGCAGGGTGGGCCTCCGCCTCGCGTGCTCTCCCCCCATCAGACACAGGTCGTCGCTCTTCAGAAACACCTGAGGAGAGAGCGATTCATCTGCACAGTGAATAAACAAGTCTTTCACTGGAATAGAAAATTCAGAGAAAAAAATCCAATTAAGCCAAAGTCTCAGGTGCTCGACGCTGTAATAAACACGCCCAATGTAGCCGTGTAATATGAGTGAAAGACTCTTACAGGATTTTCAACAAATCCAAACCTCTTCACATTCCAAAACCGTGCGAGCGTACAGTATCTTCTAGTAAAAGCTGGTGAGAGTGCGGTGCGTAATGTTTGATGCATCAAGTTCTTCTGAGGCAGCTGTAAGCCCCCAGCACACGGGCACGTTGCTTGAAGCTGTTTTTCTATTGATTTGTTTGCCCTGCAGCCCAGTTTCACAATATGTGACCAGCCTAGCCTTCAGTTACAAACAACATACGCGTGTGCTTGCTCAAACATGCCTCCACACACACACACACACACACACACACACACACACACACACACACACACACACACACACACACACACACACACACCTGAACAGCTCGCAGCTCCTCCAGGATCTCGCACACCTTGGAAGACAGATGTTTCCAAGCCTGTTGGCAAAGAGAGGGAAAGTTTTATTTAGTAGCTCCAAAGTGAAGGCCGTCTATACCCTGGCTTCAGTGCAACACAAGAGTTAATGAATATAACCCGCCCGGAAATATGGAAATGTCTTATATTTTCATTAACTGCTGGTTTTTAATTACTGCTATTCATGGGTAACATTCCTCCTCACTGCACTCACACTCTCCACTCTCACCTTATTTGAATGCATTAATGCTAATTTATCATTTGTGAAACCAATTAAACACCAACCGCTTCTATCGGAGCCAGAGAACAACATTTAGCTGGAGGGCATCTGACTTATTACAGAAACTCATTGTGTGTGCGAGGAGCAATTTTTTGAGATGCAGCCTTACTGGTAATTGCCTGACGATCACGTTCTCCAGCCCTCGGAGGACCTGCATGGCTGTGGCAAAGTTCCTGGATTCGTAGCAGTATTTTCCAATCCACAGATACTTGGTCAGCAAAGCAACTTGTGTCTGCGAGAGAGGAAAAAAAAAAAAAAAAAGGATAAATGCTAAGCGAGGCAGAATGCAAATGCCACAGTGGTCTGTTTTTTTTTTCTCTTTGGAACTACAGGAGGCTGCATCACTTTTTTTCATCTGTGGATGTGGACAAACGATCACTAGTAGGACCAGAAGGCGAGTAGCGAGTGACTGAGAACCTTCTCCAGTTGACGCATCAGAGACAGTTGAAGTACACTGCAAATAGCTGAAGTGTCTGAGAGAGTGTAAAGCTTTCATTTCAGTATAATAGATATTAAAAATCAAAACGGACGCACAGACGTTCAATGGCATATTAAGAATTATGAGTACATTGTTCATATACTTTAGTTATAAATGTATTCAAAAAGAAGCGTAGCTCTTGGTTAACCAGCCTAAATGTTGTCCAAGCACACAAGGCAATCAAACCCAATAACACAATGTAAACAAAAACCACCAAAGTGAGACAATGTGGTTCCTTGACAAAGGTTTTTTTCCCAAAGAATATTAGATTTTTTTCTCAAACATCTGAGTGCAATTCTGAGGTTTCCTTTTATTAGTCTGAAATATCCCCCCCACCCCCTTCAGTTCTGTAATTTCGACTTTTTGTAACCTATAATTGTCCTGATATGCAGCATTTTAATAAGCACCAATGGAAGCGTATGAGGCCTCTAAAAGAACATTAATAAATAAAGATCAGTCTCAGATTTCAGACCCATATGTTTGGTTCCTACCCGTCTATAAACCATTTAACCGTGCCACTAGAGAGGCAACAGGAAAGCACATATGGGGGAAAGTCTGTGACTGACACGAGAGCCCATGTCCGATGAGAAATCAAAGCTGTGCTGTGACAGTAGCTGCTGCCTTTCTTCACAGCTGACCCCGTTTCTTTCATCGGTAATGTCTCCTCTCACCTTGATGGAGTCACAGATGACTATTTCAGCAGAGATCCAGTTAGAGACACTGTCAGCATATGTGAGCAGATGCTGGAGGTAGCTGTCTGAAGGCGTCCCTTCACATGACAGCAGACTGCTGCCCTCTGCTGGCGGGATCGGCTGAGACACGTTCCTGGAGGCAGGAAACACAGATGGAGGAAACTGATACCAGAAATGATATCAATTAAGTAGGTACTTAGCAGAAATGCTGATAATAGATTTATTGTTTGGGTCATTGATTTTGAAAAAATGACATCCACTGGTTGGAGATCAAATGTGAGTAATGAGATATTCTTCTTTAGATATGTTTTGGTTATAAGCTTTTGGTTGACAGTGTCACCTTTGACACAATTAAATTGTAAGTATTTTTCACATTTCTTGATTCCCTTAATCAATTAATACTTAATGTCCACATATTCCTCTATGATACTGATTATCGAATAGATGTCACAACATACTGCATAGGACATACAGTCTATACATCAGGGGTCATAAATCAGATTGAACCATTGGTCAGTTCTGATGACACAGTGACATAAAGTAAAGTGAAGTATGACATTTCCTCGTCATCAAACTGTTGTCAGCACCATATTTTTGCGACACTATCACCAATACACTGCCAAGTCGGCTAAAGCTATTAAATTAATTCAAGGGGAACTGTGTTTGCAAAGAATGTGATTTGTTTTTATTAGATTGGGAATTTTATGAGACTTCTTTTCAGCAAATGGCACTGTTCGAACAGCCTGGCACAGAATGAGGCACTGTAGCCTCAGCTTGCAAGCCTCTCTCTCCACCTGGGGCATCACTGTTGAATGTCAAAAAGTCATATTTTGAGGGATTTCCACCAACACCAGATGGAGATTTCACACTGAGATGCATCCATAGAAACTCTTATTTAGAAGTTGAAATGATTAAACTTTTCAGCGTAAGGAGCAGAAGTGCCTGCTGTTTTGCCCAAGACAGGCTGGTCAAATTTTTTTTAAAGCAGCTTGCCTGTAGTGACGAGACTGTGTGTGATCAGGACCTCAGGCAGCACTCTGCACCACCGTCATCAATACACCCGATAAGGGAATATTTTAATTTGAGTGCATTTCTTTATTAAAGTCTTGAAGAATCTATTCCATCTATTCCAGGGAGAACTAAGGCTGTTCATGGCTGAGCTACACCTTACAAATAAACTCTGTTCTTTTTTTTTATTTTGATGCGTCACCTATTTGTCTGTAACATGAGTAAAAACTGTAAAGCCGCGTAAACATCCTACTCACTTGTTCTGGAGTTTGTCCCTGACTCCTTGTGTTCTGGAGTTGAGGAAATGAACTGGATGGCATCCTTGGAACATTTCCTGTGTCACAAAAGGTATAGCTTTATACTCAATCAGCACTGGACCTTACAATGGATTCATAAAGGTATGTCTCCCTCTAGTGGTAAAAAGAGACAACAACACCTTGAGTGGAAGGCAGGTGAGTGGACTGTGTGTGTGTGTGTGGGTGTGTGTGTGTGTGTGTGTGTGTGTGTGTGTCTGTTTACCTGCTGCAGGAGGGTGAGCTGTTGGGCTACGTGCTGCGCACTGTGTTCATTCTGGCTGAAGGGGAGTCGCTCCTCACTCTGCAGGCAGACGTTAGAGAGGTCATCCATCATGGAGCCGTAGAAAGGCACAGGCAGGGCTGCAGCGATGGAGAAGGCCTTCTCTTTGGGCCCGGACGAGGAGGGCTCCACTACTCTGGAGAATCTCCACTGAAGGGTCGAGAGACAGAGAGAGAACAATGTGACGGGAGAGGATACATGGTCTGAATTATGTCAACACACTGTTAAACTGGCAATAGAGGATGGAATGCTGTTTGGTAAGACCTGCAGACTGCTGTGTTCAATAGCAGCGGACAGGGAATCAATAAGTGAGCCTTGGATTTTTAAACAGCTGTCTACAATTTAGCAGGAAAGTGTTTGCATGTTTGCTGTTCCCGACAAGTGCTAAGAATTAAAAAACTAAGAACTATTTTCACTCTGCAGATTAGAACACATAGCGAGGATACACAACTGAACGATCATATAGTCTACAAAATGAAAAACAAAAAAACTGCAGCTGTCCACTACAGAATATAGAACGGGAAGAAATGGGTCATGGTTCTTAAAATACCGTAGTTTCATTTTTTGAACGACAGAGGAGCATATTTACAAAAATTCAAACAAACCATAGCGTAACTTGTCAACATGTTACACTGACCTTTTTCCCAAGATCCTCAGTAGATGAATACATACAAGTAGAATCTTCTTCTTCCTCCAAGCTGACCAGGCTTCCTGTTTGTTGGCTCCCAGTTGTACATGGGGGGCTGTGGAGAACAGCAAGGAGGGCCTCCCCTCGGCTGTCTACAGGAATCACCTGTGGACAAACCAAACGAGGCAGTTAAAGGCTGCAGACGTACGTTTCATAAAGAGAACAAATGACGATTTCATTAACTAATTGCTCCTCAACAGCTTCAACTGCATCTTATAGCAATTGGATGTTTTAATGAACGCCTTTGGCGATTCTCTGTCTTCTGTCATGCTCTACAGTGTTGCTTCATGATATATTTTTACTTTTGCCGTTCTAAACGTCCGGTGTCCCAGGTCTTTGCCCCCGTTAAATATGTTAATACAAAGGGAGTTTGAAGCTTCAAGCTTCAGAAAGCATGAATATAAGTAAGTATAATTGTAAGGGTGAGTGTTGTCAAAAATATAACTTTTTCTTATACACATGGATTCTGATTATTTGAATTGGTTCAATGCTATCACTGTGCTTTCATGCTCTCTCTACTCTCCGTCAGAGCACTGCTGCAGTGCCCGAATAGTGGCGTCTCCTCTCAAAGAATTTGAGATCAGGCAGGCCCCCAGGACGAGCGCCAGGCTTTGAAGCCAGTTTTTCGTTGTGGCCAAACCGATTAATTAAATCTTAACGTGATGCACCGGGGCCTGAAAAGACTTTTTCCTCATAAGCTAACATTGTGAAAGAAGCGTCTGTAAAAGGGTGGACAGATTTCTTTGAACGTCACAATCCCCGCGAAATGACTCGTTTGACTGTCAGCATTTGAGCCATTAGATCTAATATAATTTGGAAAGTCTAGAAGAGCCACATGATTAAATTATTCAAAAATACAATTTACATCCACCACAGGATGTTGATAACGGGTCCTCACGTTCTTGTGGTGAAATGTAGCGTGTTCACACTGAATGTCCTTGGGCTTCCGTTTGGATCAAAGCCGAGCTGAGGTGATAAAAACCCGTGTCTACTGCAGAAGCAGCTGACCTGGGTCAGGGTTTTGGGTTTAAGTGGGATTTTTGACCAGTGGAAAAGGGGTCCTCAAATGATGTTTATTAAAGATGGCAAGTGCCGATTCTCTGCAACTGGTTTTGGTTGACAAAAAAAAATAGTGGGAGTGCTTGGAAAAACATTTGAGGCAAACGATCAAGGGAAGGCAAAGGACCAACACACAGACGACAGTCTCTAAACATTTTCCAGAGGTTGGTGACAGCTCCCGTTTCAACATTGATCAGTGCGTTGTCCAGTTGGCCAGACAGCCATTTGTGTAATTCTCAGAGCCAATCTAATCCCCCTCAGAGTTATCAGGCCTCAGACAGCTGATGGGAAACCATCAATTAAAGGTAAACACCATAAATTGGGGTCCTTTATCTGCTGAAATACAATATGACACATAACTAGAAATTAAGAGAATCTGCAGCCTTTTTTCGATATCTGATTTTTCCACCCACCCATGCCTGTTATATTTATCTTTGTGTAAAAACTTAAATGTTATGCCCTCCAACTTGTGTAAATTTTTCCCTTAGGAATTGAAAATGGTTTTGAATTCTAATACTATTATTATTATTATTATTATTATTATTATAATTATTATTATTATTGTTGTTATTATTATTGTTATTATTATTATTATTATTATTATTATTATCATTATTATTATCATCATTATAATATATAAGTCACAGTACAGACTGAAAAGTCATAGAGCTAAACCAAATATTCTTATGTGGTTACCTCGGTATTAAGGAAGTTTTCCAGTGTATCCACGAGGCTGGACTTAGGTGTGAAGTCCACCTGTCTACAGTCTGTTATCCAGAACTGGAGCACGTCCAGACTGCGATGGAAGATCTTCTCAATGTCTCCGGACATGTCTGGACCATGTCTTGTGTGGAAAACAAACATAATCATTATAAACCCAGTGCAAGACATTTCATACTGTGTGCTATTGTATTTCATGATTTGTAGTCTAGTACAGTTAAGAGTACCTTGCCGCACTGATGAACTTTTCTATAATGAACTGCAGTAACTGCTCAGGAGTGCAGAGGAAACGAAAGGTATACAGGAACTGCTGGATGTAGCCTTCCACAGCTGCATTTCTGTGACCGAAAGGAAACACTGAATACTGTGAAAACCAACACAGTTTAGTTACACTGTCTAACTAAATGTATCATCAAACATTTACTGCGCATTAAGGAGAAAATAAGCGCGTGGTACTTTCAGGAATCTTGATATGTGTGGATTCTATTCTCGTGGCTGGATGCCCTTACTGCTTTAGTTAAACGTGTCAGCTAAATGAATGTAATGTAGCAGTTTCATCCTCCTGGCGGACCCTTAAAGGCTCCTCAGACCACGTGGGAGATGTAATAAAGGAATCGACTGGGGCATCCTCGCTATGTGCCCTAAATAACTTTAAATGGCCCCTTTCATTTGTAGGAGAGCAGTCGCGTCATGCCAAAGTTGTTTGGTGGGTCTGTTCCTGAGCTGTGGCCAGAGCATCTTTCGCAGAATCTTATGACGTTGCAGTGAAGTTGACCGTTGACCTTTTTTGATATAGAACGTCCTAACCTCATTTGTATAAAATGTTGTCGTTTGTAAAAGCCAAAAACGTGTTTTACGAGTTCAGAGTGACCTTGACCTTTGACTACCAAAATCGAATCAGATCACCCTTAAGATTGGGCATTTTTTGCCAAATTTAACGAAATTCTCTCAAGGTGTTCTTAAGATATGGCGTTCACAAGAACGGATGTGCGGAAGGACTGGATGTACAACTCGAAACCACAATGCCTCCAGTCATGGCTACTGCCGGTATAAGGCAACTTAAAGTGGCAGTGATGGTGTCCCAGTTTCTCTGATTATTGTCGCCATTTCCCATGGCAACAGGTACAAACCAGATGACATAGACGGTCAGATTAAGAATCAGCCGGGATAAGAATGATGATGATAACAAAAAATATTGAATATTGCCACATTACATCACAAGCCTGATATGTCTTATCCCTAATTATCTTTTCAATAGTCTACAGCCAGGGCAGCCGCTCCCTGCGGCACAGTGGTGCTCGAAGCTAAAAGCTAACATGAGCATGCTAACACAGGTACTCACATTGACAGTGCTACTGTAACATGCTGATGTTTATCATGTTCACCATATAAGTTTGCCGTGTTAGCATGCTAAAGTTTGCTAATTAGCACTGAACAAACAAAGTACAGCGAGATTGATAGGGATGGTTTACAGGTAACTGTATCATGGAGTCAGTGAGGGAAAATTTGGATCCAGCGTACAAGGCTGAGCCCTGTTCATTCCCATAAAAGCTGCAGGGCAGTGCGTGAAGCTGAAAATATGCCACTTCCTAGGAATAAAATCTCTTGTACCCATGGCCCATGGAGCACTAGAGACTTCCACCAGCCAAGCACGCTAACTTTCAGTTTAGCCAACGGCTTATTTGAACAGGGATATAATAATTTAATCACGCGGCTCTTTCAGACTCTCTTCTTCATGATGTCAAATTGGCTTCAAAGCCCAGCGCTGCTCCTGAGGCTTGATTTACATAAATCAAATACCAAACAAAATCAAATGTTGGCCGCTGCCCAAGTCAGTAGTATTAATCCTTCCAGGGACAGGAATGTCTGTACAACATTTGTATAGGCTTTATGGCTGAAAACACCACAGATACTCGAAATATACTGCTGCAATGAAAACCCTTATTCTAGGAACAACATGTCCGTGGTAGAAACCATAACATCGATCATCTTTTTCAGTTTCCTGCTGTAATTCCGGTCATTTTCCAACCAGAGCCCTTGTGAAATCCCTTTGGTGGTCAGATGAAACGCATCTGGGAGGTTAAATAATAGATCACATGATCACATGAGCTGCACAAAACTCTCTGAGACTTTATCACATTTCACACGTCCTCAAGCCTTGAGAAGAGAAAATCAATGGCCAGCACATTTCTAATTCAAATCCTCATCAATAATACCTGGCGTAGAGGTAAGCCATGAGTCCCAGAGGTGACCCGGCTTGCAGAGAGCTCTTCCCTTTGTTGGCACTGAAGCACAGGACAGACGGGTCCTCAGCGGACTGGAGGTCCAAAGAGCCAGGTCCACACACAGCCAAGGACGGCAGTAATGAGACCTCCAAACCCCACTGGTCCACACTCAGAACCTGCAGTAAAGCAAGAAATTGCATCTAAGGGCTGGAGTAGTCAGGAAATGAAGGAGAAACATCAGTGCGGCTTTGTGGAGCTTTGTCGTTACCTCGAGGTATTTCTTCACGCCATCCAAGAAGACCACTTTGGATCTGAGTTCTTCAAACTGGGACTTGAGCTTGGACAGCATCAGTTTGCTATCAGACCCTTTGGGATGCACACACTGTTTAATAGATCACACTGGAAGCTATGCATATACGTATATATTGAGTATAGTGGCTTCCCAACCTTTATTTTTTCTTTCTTGTTGAATCAACTTCTGGTAGAAATTTCTTGTTTTCTTCAGATTCTTTGTTTCAATTATCAGCTGCTGCTGCAGTTCCTGTTCAAAGGACCACGCACAAATCATACAGGAGGCCCTAAAATAACCCCACATGGCTTTCAATGGAAGAAGCCTTCGGGTGTTTCCAGTCTGTCTGGTGCAGCGCTTGGTTTTTTTTCGTTTTTGCTATCTTCACCGTGGCAACAGATCGCAACAGCTCTTTTGAAGTGAAATGAAAAAGAAGTCTCAACAGCACATAAGGTGTGCTATTAGCTGTTGCACAAAGCCTCTGAAGGAGCAGTGCTTCCATCAAAGTGTGCAAACACAAAGAACATTCATTAATATTCTTTTACAAATTATAATAACTTCCCCCTGCCATGGGCTGAGTTCAACACATTCATATTCAGATCCAGTTTGGAGAGAGTAATATGCCAATTATCTTAAAAGTCCCCCCCCCCACACATTCTCGTCCTATTTAGCCCCCACCCCGACCGTGCCCCACTTCATTATAAATAGAAATACAGTTCCTGCACTTTTTCATAAAACCAGGCCAGGTGAAGGGCTGAATTAGAACTAGGAAGGGAGACCGCATTCAATAAACATTTGGACACAACACAGTACATGGACAGAATGCATGAAGGACAGAAAAGAAAACACTAGTTGAGAGCATTTTTAATCAGCGACAGACTATCAGCGTTTACATCATTGTACACAACTCTCTCGCCTCTTACAGAGACAAGCATTCAGTGTTGTAAAAGGTACCCAAAAGTCACACACAGGAGTGAAACACTCTGTGTGAAAAAAGTGAACACTTTGTGTGAAAATATCACTTCAATAAATGTAAAAGTTTATGCACACCTGAAAAAGGTGCAAGATGAAAAGCTAAGATGAAGTGAGCAAAAATTAATGATTTAATATTCCATATCTTAAGTAAGATCTGTTGTGTTGTATCATATTTACAGTAAAAGGAATCATACATATACATATGCATACACTGCCATGAGTCAATGTAACTAAGTATGTTAACTCAGGTACTGTGCAATTGTCAGGTACTTGTTCTTTACCTGAGCTTTTCCACTTTTTGCTGTTGAATACTTCTACTCTTGTACATTTCTGAGGCAATTATTGTTGTGCTGCATCGTTGGCAACTGGTCGTGTTTCAGTTTCTTGAAGATGTTTTACATCTCATCCAAGAGGCTTCTTCAGTTCTAACTATCTGGAGGGGATTCGCAGGCTTTTAAACTCTGTGAGGGACTAAATGTGGCATTCTATCTCTACTGACCACTGCCTATACGTCACAACACTACTGTTGTTCTAATCATCTGCCCCCTCAAGTGATTGCCAGTTTGTTGCACTACAAAGCTGTTGCTAGGCTAACATAAAAATTGTTCTACACTATGTAGACACTGTTAGCGCTAACGGCTCCTACATAATGTGGCAACTACCAAGGCTCAAAATTTTAGTAATGTTTTTCAGGTTTTTTAATGATTTGTTATGTTTATTTAAGTACTTTTATTGCCAGAAAAACGTTGGTCCTGAACTTTGCATGTCAGGTCTTTTTTAGACTAATTAAGTACTAGTGCTTCAGTTGGATGATGTTCACTTTTACCAAAGACATTTTCTAAAATGGTATCTTTACATTTACATTTGGGTACTTTATACAACACTGATACACTGTGTACAACGATTTTCCGAGCCAATTATCCGACCTGATTCGTCAGCATTTTTCTGATCATCGGAATCAGTGTTTTGCTTTCTATCCTCTTGACAATAAAATAAATACATTTAAACATGGCTGATGATGTAGCATGCAATCTGCAAAGAAGCTAATAAACAAAAATATCAAATAAACGTAGTGAGTAAAAAGCACAATGTAGTGCAGCAGAAGCACATATAAAGCCGCAGAAAATGGAAATACTCAAAATACAAGTACTTCAAAATTTTACAGTAGTTGAGTAAATGTACTTGCTACCCGCATTGTATTAAACCACATACATTGTGTTGTGCTGTGTGATAAATAAATCAGCCTCTGTCTGCAGTCTGCTGTTCAAACACACAAGGTTAAGGTCACACATGACTCACTGGCAGTCAGCTTCACTGGTTCACCCACCTGTGTTTTCACATCCAGACATGGAGAACCTGTGTGTTGCCCCAGACTCACTGCGTACTGGATCACCTCTGGACTAAAACAATCTTCTCCAAAGAAGGCCAAGGCCCAGGCTGGGCTAAAGCTGAGGCCCAGTCGCTCTGCTCTGGATCCAGGCGAGAGGAGTCGCTCCGATGCCACAGAATCGCTGTCCTCCATGTCCTCCGAGCAATCGGGACTCATCTGCTCGTAGTGGGCTCCCGTCAGGCCTTCCTCTCTCCCTGACGGACACTCGGCCTCAGAGGGGCTTTCATCACTGCCCCCCGCTGAATGATCTCCTCCCTCCATGACCTCTGCGTCTGAACCGTCAGTGCTCACGCCTCGACCAGTAAACAGCAACAGTGGAGAGAGAGGGAGAGAGGAGAGAAACAGAGGGGGACTGAATCACATGGAGTGCAAAAAAACAAACTGGATTTGTGTAGAAAAACACAAAGAGAAATCCCAGGGGTAGCGCTGGGGTTATTTGTTGCTACCCCTACCACGGCCGCACAATGCATCCACTGTTTAACAGAACATCAACAGATGAGCTTAAAGGCAATTCAAGCACATCTTTTTTTTTTTCCATAACTATCTTTTTTATCTCAATAGCCTGTTTGTAATGAGGACTCCATGTCCAGCATTTTTTAATAGCACAACGAATGCAGTTGCAAGGGTGTGTGAGTGCTCGCGAGTGTCATTGGTCAGAAGTGAGTTCCCAAGGAGAAGAAGTCTTTAGAGTTTACTGGCATGCCTTGGACTCTTATGAATGTGCTCCAATCTTAAGAACAGCATCCAACAGCCAGTCACAGCTCTCATGACTTCAGTCAGCAGCCAAATAAAGCGAAATGTATCAAAACATCACAGATGATTTGGGGGATTTTTACAAAGCTGACAACAGTACTGAATCTGCTCACCACAGGCAAATCATTACAATCCTGTAAGTAATCTATTAACTAAAGTTTGCTTGAGGAAGAGACAATTTCTTAGAAAAGAAAAGTATTATTGTACTCAGAACAGCTGCGGTGGGATAAAAGCATCACAATGTCCACATTCACACAGGGGCTTGGGGCCGTCCCAACGTCAAATCATCATATGCAAAATTTATTGTATTTACAAAGAGACATTTTCTCCTGGAACTGATTCTCGACTTAAATCGAGCAGTTTCTTAAACTACAAAAAAGTAATCAGCTTTTACAAAAGCATGGAAAGAACTCTGACTGAACTATTTGCCATTGCGTATATATGTATACTCTCTATCTTCTTCTATTATTATTTGCTGTAATATGAAGTCACCCCCATGAGGTAAAGTGAAATGTCACAAAGCGCTGCACTGTTTCTATTTATAACATTTCAGTTGCCTCAGGAGGAAACTGACTGGGTCAAAGATTGTAAATACCAAACATATCACCAGCATATAAAATATGATGCACTGTTGTATGATGGACAAGATCAGACATTAATAAGGGAATTATCAAATGCACCAAAATTACATTGCAAATAAATGTAGCCATTGATAATCATATAAAATGTGACATAAATTGATATTTCTGCTTTAAATGCCTCTGTATTTATTTACCCTTGCATCAATTCAACTATGGATTTACTGTACCATATAAATATCATTATTGATGCATAAACTTTCATATGAATTCCTTTATTGAGCTATTTATGTATTTATTTATTTCTGATTTAGCAGTTCAGTCCCACATACACCGTCATCCCTCACCCAGCAGTGTTTTAAATTGTTGAAATAAGTAAAATACTACTCACAAATGAAAACATCCAAAAATACTGTAATGCATCAGTAAAAACAAAGAATATTATATATCAGTTGAAGAAGGCCTACTTTACTTTACTTTTGATAAATCTTAATTAACTATTAGCATTTAAGAAACTCAAGCTTAAATTTTGTAACTCAATCTGTGTATTTATGAACTTGGAACTGGATCTGAAATTGAATCGGCTATCTGAACTCAACCCAACAGATGTGTTTCCTGCCAGACTAAGATTTTTTAAAAAAATCATTACACACACTAAATTTGATCTTTGTCAAAAGTCTATCTCCTACCTTGACAGAGACCGAGTCGACTCTCCTCCGATCTTAATTCAAAACCTTCAAGCGCAACTGCATTTTCTCCATGACGGGACTGGACCTCGGTTCCTTCCCAAGAATCCACAGCAGCAGCAGGACTGGACGTGTGAATGTTTCCGTTCAGGTCGAGACAACCGTGCAGGCAAACTTCCCTCTTCCCTCCCCAGACAGTGGCTATCAAGGGTTGGGTAAGAGCTGCCCTTTTCACAGCCTTTGATGGAGGCTGCTCATTAGAGCCTCTGCAGGAGGCGCATTAGGAGAGAAAACACACACAGTGCGTTCAAAGCTGCTGGTAATTAGCACTTATGTAAGGAAAGATGCCAATCATTTGCAATTAGAATGTGATAAAAAAGACAATTGGAACAATAGGGCCAAAACAAAACAGTCAACAAACTTCACCAGAATACGACCTCTAGGGGACTTAATGATAGCAACAATCAATAAGAAGCAGAGAGAAAAACTATTAAAAACATATTTCAAACATGTTGCAGCATGTTGCTCACGTATTGCAGATCAGACGTGTGTCACACCAATCAATTTAATCGGACCCGGACAGGACGCTGTCCACTCCCGTCCATGCCAGAGTCTGAATGGACCATCTCTCAACAGAAAGACCACAGTCCTCTCTCTATCCAACCAGAGAAACTGCGGAAAAAATAGCCCTCGACAGCTGTGCCCTGTGAGTGTCCATCACTGTGTAAGGCTGTGATGTCTCCCTACCGCAGCAGATTAAAGGGCCTCTCCACATATCGCCCCGAGCATAAGAGCATGGCAACGCCCGGATAAAAAGACGTCTGAGAGAACTGACAGGCTCGTCCCTCCGCTCGTCTCCAGCTCACATTTACATGAAGAGAGATGTCTGAAGCATGACATTCATTGCCTTCATTCATGTATTCATTCACGTCCCCTCATCAAGGCGGCTTGTCAGCGTATCAGTAACAATGCAGAGGAGGCTCCACATGGACCTTTAATGTTGCCAGACATTTTCCATACAACCGTATTGCAGAGCTGTAACCATAGGGACCATTTCAGCTGTGGGCTAAAGTTTATATATTAAGCGCATGTCGTACTAACGCTCATTTAAATGCTGTGTACGTGTGTGTGCGGAGGAGGAGAGGTCATGCTCAGTGGGCCTCTTCTGCACAACCCACATCGGAATAAATTAAACATCTGACTACAAGCGGCCAAATCTGGTCATCTCGCTGTTTAGAGGGAAGCACTGGCTGTTTTATTGTGAACAAGACATGGTTTCCTTAAATCGGGGTAATTATCCTGTCACCACAGATAATCACTTTAACTCATAATGGAGGATAATTGTAGTGATTTGATTCATTAGGCAAACCATCCGCTGAATATTAGTCATTTAGGGATTAAAAACTGATTTATGTTAACTTAAAAAAGCATCTGATCATCAGATTCTCAGCTGTTCTGAAAAATATAGTCAACTTTTTTTTTTTTTTTACCGGTTGTTATGTTTAAGTGATGATAGTGGAGCTGCAGGAAAATGGTGTGTTGTAAAGAAGCTATAGTGTTAGCGAAGAGGGCTTAAGTAGGCTCAATGATATGCAGAAAAAAAAAATACTGTGGACAAACTTAATGACCTTAACACCACTTGCTACATTTTTTACAACATGTCGTCTTCTCGGTCCAGATCCAGAAGAAAGATGTGCTTTTCTGACTGATCTCGGCCAGTTTGAAGGGAAAGACAGATTCACACAGGTGTTTGAAGTCCTACTCACAGTGTGGGCTGTGACGGGCTGTAGTTAACCAGGCAGTGCAGCACACCCAGCAGGTCGTCCTCCCAGTACAAGTCGCTGAACCTCTCCTTCACAACACTGGCAAACGCGTCGTACTGGAGGTCCTTCAAAGAGAATATGTACTCCCCTCGGAAAAGAGAAAAAGGTCGATTTTCTATATGAATACGTGCAAACAACTCAAGACAGATTCACGGAGCACGTTATTGGTTTGTTTTTTCATTAAAAGGAGCACTATGTAGTTTGAGGAGAAGACATGTTAATCAGAAGTGAAAGATATGTTTGTGCCTAAACAAACTAAATAAACAAATACTTTACGTTCTCATGACTCAATAAACCAAATAAACACACTGACCTGAAAGGGCAACATTCCATACCATGTTATTTTGTTTATTATTGGCGGACCCTGCCACCTTTCTGGCTTTAATCAGTGTTCTGTGGACCTTATTTTTTCTCTGCGAACAGCTTGTTTATTCAGTTAAAGACAAAAGAAATATCTCTGAGTTTGTATCGCAAGTGTGAATTTCGTATCAGCAATGAAGGAGGCAAGTGGGGCTGAAGGAATCATTTTTTAGATTCTAAGCTTTCTTAGACAAAGGGGTGTCTGTTTCCGACACCCGTCACATCTAGTTCACTGCTGCCATCCTGACGTCAATGGGCACACTGAGAGTGTTAGATGAGATAAAGCCATCTTTTTCTCTCCACCTAGGGGTTTCCCAACAGCTCAATCTGATACCATAGAGAAGAATTGTATTGTGGGGAGTCAAATGTAAAATATATCTCTCGAGAGGTGTTCATTGTACATTGGAGGAAGATTAGACAACTTTCCCTGAGGGCGTTTAATCATAGGGCTAGCCTACGTTGAACGAGTGAACCAAATGTGAACATTCCTAGAAATATACGTGTAGAAGAACAATGACCAAAGAAAACTTCAGGATGTGAGAATGTTACTTGTTTGCTGAGATTATAAGGTGTTTGTACTGATGTCTCTTTACAAAAGGTGCCCAAGCGCTTTTGCAGTTTCACACAAATCCCCACACATATAAATTATTTTTCACACAAAATACTACAGATATCTAATTTAATAGAAGACATGGTATATATGTGCAGATATAGATTTACAAATAAATCTATACTTTACTTTCAGCCATGTCAACCTTTTATTCGACACCACTCCTGCATAAAGCAATACACTGTGTAATATAATATACAAAATAATATTCCAGCCATCTAAAGATACATACCCATAGCGATGTCCTCATGTCCATTGTCCAAATATCCATCGAGTGAAAACTCTCCCTTGAGCAGGTCAATCACCTCTTGTAGGGCAGGATGGACTTTAGGGGAGAGGGACTCTGAAGGAGCCTGGTTGTGACCTTGTGTTCCTGGATTTGTCTGTCCATTGTAAGCTCTGGAAACACTCTGCTCGAAGGGGCTGTCGGAAATGATGGAGCTACCTTTAAAACAAGATGATGATGGGCCATATTCCTGCCTCACAGGCAGATTCATACAGTTAATAAATGGGCCATCAGAGGTCTTTGGGACTCCGATTAGTCCCTGCAAAGGCTGTGGCACCAGGGAGAGATTTATATCCAACCCGAGGAGGGACTCTGGAGCTCTAACCTGCACAGGCACTAAGGAAAGATGTCCTGTTGTGGGATCCTGACGGAACAGGTAATTGTTGAAAACGCCACAGCCATTGAGGTTATTGGATGATGGCTGAGGAAGGGAGACTTCAAGACGTGAAAGATCAGGGAGAGCAGAAGAGGAGTTCACAAGAATCTCGTCGCTGGAAGTTGAAGTTACAAATGCCTGATCGACAGGAAACTCCGGTGTATGTAGATTGGACTCAGCCTGTGTAGGATATGGGGACTGTTCACTGCTTTTTGTGAATCCATCAACAGTCCTGTAAAATAAACAGAGGTGTTGGTGTAGCTGTTTTCTACTCAACCCAGCAAGAAAGCAAAAGTGCGTTTCCCAACATGACGAACTGCTCCTTTAAATGTTATGTCTTTTACTCTTTTACTCGGGACATTTCATTTCAAAACAGATGCATAATTAGCATCATTATTTAAAATCTACTTTGATCTTGCATCTGATTTTCTGATGGATCCTACCCTTCAACAGCAGCTCCGAGGTGTTGGCCCTCCTCCTCCGAGTCCCCCTCATTGGTCAGGATGATGGGGGTGAAGTGTGTGGCAGTGGAAGTGAAGGCTTCTGGGAGTTGGAGCTCCTTGCTGACTGGGTAGCTGTGGGGAAGAGGGCCAGGAACAGGAGCCAGTCGGCTCTCAGTGGCCATGGGCACAAAGCCTACACACAGTTACAACAACGCCAGATACAATATCAGTGATATTGTCTCATGCAATGCACACTGGTAAATTAAACAAAGTGACCTGCTACTATGGCACGATCCCAGTTGACAACGATGCCACGGTCTTTACTAAATCTCTTTACTGAATCTTTTCGCTGTCACGAATGTCGGATGTATGAGAAGTCCCCTTTTCAAGACAAAAACAGATCAACTGTGCTTCTTCACAGGACGTTTCAAAGGGTCTTCTTAATCTGGCACATTTAGTATATAATACAGTGTTCATTTCAAGGTCAACTATATTGCATGAGGGTCGTCCACACAAAGGTGAAGCTGGCCTACCGCTGTTGTTTTGTGCAGACTCTTCACACAAGCTCTGATAAGCTTCCGTTGCACTCAAATCATCTGGGTTACTGGACGCTGGCTGAAAGAAAGGACATTTAGAGAGAGATCTTAGTTTACAATGAGACAAAACGTGGCAGACATTAAAAGGTTGACCCGACGTGAATGAACTGTCTAAATTGAGGCTAAGATGAAATACAGTCAAACGTATCTGTGGTGAAAAAGACAGCAAAGTTTACCGGGTGAACTCTGCTGATGAGGTTGTTCCAGACGGTCTCAGCATTTGTCCCTTGACGTGATAAGTAGTCACGACAGCTCTGCAACAGATCCACGCGAAAACAAGTGTGATAACAACACAGACACTTCACACACGATCACCAATAACGTTAGTATTAATGCTGCCCTGAAATAACTGAAGTGTTGAAGACTAAAAGCTACTTAAATGACTGACAGCATAATAATAAAAACGCATTATGGTAGTTTTTCGAGGGGTCCTTTGTTGACGGAATGACAGCACTTCTCCAAATAGGATCCTCTGTATTTAAATAACAAGTGATCATCTTTCTAAAAGGATAGGTCTATTTGGGAAGGTGCTCCTCTCTGTTGTTGTGATATCTCCACATTGATATGCAAAATCAAATCAAGCTTTATTTATAGACAACCTTTCATACAAGGAAATGCAATTCAAAGTGCTTTCCAAAGCCAGGCATTAAAGGCAGAACACAGCAAAAAAAAAGGCTGAATTACAAAAAAATAAAGAAATATAAAAGAAAAAAAAATGGATTTAGAATCAAATGTATTTCTTTAAAACGGTGCTTCAATTTCACTGTGACAGTCAAGACAATAAGCAGGACCTTCCTCACAAGACAGATAATTTACAGCTACGCTAGCAGCTCTGAGGCTGTGCTTAAAATGCTAATGTCAATATGCTTACATGCTTGTTATGACAATGCTAACATGCTCATGCTTAGCAGGTAAAATTGAGAAACTGTACAAGCTAGGGGAGCTCAAGTAAGACAGGTCAGCTGAAGAACTATCAATCAATCAATCAATCAATCAATTAGTCAATGAATCAGAAAAGTGATGGGATGGTTGTATCACTTTCAGTAGCCAGTGCAGAAGAGATTTGCCAAGTGAGGTGGCGTTGTGCCTTGTAAAAGAGGAAACAAAGTCACAAGCCACCACAGGAAGTATGAGCTTTCCTCAAGTGTCAGCCAAAGAGCCATGCCAACAGTTTGTCTAATGCTTGGCGTTGAGAAAAATTAAGCCAATTTAAAGTGTTGGAATAATGGAGCAATCGATGAAAAAAAAAGTGAAATTAAAATAATACTTTTTTGGCAATGATGATGGAAGGTCTCTCAATGGGTGTCCTCTTTGCCATCTCCAGGAGCAGCCTCTTCAGTTTGCGCGGCATTGCCAGTTTTTGATTAGGTGATAAACTGAACTTGGCCGTAGCCCAGAGAATAGCAGCAACCCCGTACACACAAACCTGAGGCAATGCAGGACAGAAGAGAGGAGAGATGAATCTCACTACAACCAAAACAAGCATCTAGTGAAAGTACGTTTCGAAAAATAAATAAAGGCATTCAGCTGGCAGACCTTTTCCGTCACAATGCCATGTTCTTGATATTCAGGAGCAAGATAAAATTCATCTCGGGATCCTGCGGAGAACACTGAACGTCAGTTATTGAAACCAAAAAAGCCTCCAGGCGCTGTTGCTTCATATACTTGTGAGTGAACAATCACGAACGAGTGAACGAGACTACAGCAACAACAACAACAAAAAAAAACCTACCTATGTTTTTTGGTTTCAAGAAAAGTACTTCTCCCTCGCAGCCCACGTGCACGGTGTCCAGGCATAAATAGGCTAATGGAAAGAAGAGAAATCAGCTGCACAGAAAATAACGTGGGCAGCAGCATGCGAGCCCTCGTAGCGTTATCTCTTCATCTTTCCTCTGAAAACTTCCACCCACAAGCCCAACATTTGGTGCACGACGAACAAAAACAAACGTGTGTAAAAAACATGCATATAAAACAAGATGTGTCCTCTTCTCGACTATGCTGGGTCTTGCAGGAGCATTTAATCATCAGTAGTTTGCCACTGATTTCATGCATAAAGTGGATAAAATCACCTGGAAAGTCCATGTAGGTCTGCAGTGAGGACAGGCAGGTGTAACACAGCGCCCAAAGCTCATTGACTGTCAGCCTCCGTCCGCATCGAGTAAGCAACTCTCTGAGAGAGATCCACTGGAGAGAAAATAAAGCACAGGCCCAGTTTAAAAACGGAATAAGTAACAGACTTCTGAGCTTCAGCTGATCCCTCAGCAGGCCTAATTAAACTGAAGTAATCGCTAACTCTGACTTGCTCAAACTAAATTTCCAAATGTTCCACCATTTGGCAATGATTCGTCTCGAGGAAATGTTCCACTCCTCCACTTTTGCAAATTGCTTTTGGTGCATTAATGCTGAATACCTATGTGATTACTCCGACTCTTAGAGAATGAGCACAGCCCTCTGAAAATGTTACATCAGTAAATTCAATCATACAGAGGACTCATTAAACAAGTTATGAGCAGCTGTTACGCACATACTCACATACTGAGTATGTGAAAAAGTTTCATTGCAAGCCATAAAAAAAGCCGACCTCAGCATCATGTCTCATGGCACTAAGAATGTGTACAGAAACCCAAACAAAGTTAATTATTGAGTGGTAGCCTATAAGCAAGCTTTTCCTTTGCTAACATTAATTACTTAGCTACCTAGCTAGCTATAAAGGTAAAGGATAGCTAAGACAGTTAAAGCTGAAGTCCATTCTTGACCATGGAGTTAGTAGCAAAAATAGCTTTTTTCTAGAATTTGTAAGCGGTCTTCTTGTGTTATTATGGATCTCATTTTACCCTTTCTGGCTGTGTTTTCTCTGCTCGATTTCATTTTTCGAGTTCATTCTTAGAGTTTCGCTGGTTATGTCTGTTTTTCTTGCTGTTCTGATTCGGTGGTTTCCCCAGTAAACATGCCGACCTCTTCCGCCTCCGTCCCAGTCTCCTCTGAGCGTCACTCATCCTCCGGAGCCGTCTTCGCTGTTGGAGTTTCTCTGGGCTCGGAGGAACTGACATACAAGTGTCTGCATGGCGGGCTGCCTTGTCACTAGTCCACTCTGCCCCACTAGCAGAGAAAAGCTGCAGCTGCAACAGCCAATGAGGTCGGCGTGTTTAGCGGGGAAACTACAGCTCACAGTCTGCTGTATCAGCTCCACTGCTGGCCATTTGTTTTACAAACCAACTGTACGAAAACTACAGATGAATAACAGACAACCACTGAACATACAGTAAGCAGATAGCATGTTAGTTAGCTAAATCTTGTCTCCTTTCTGATGTGATTAAACCGTAAATTACATTATGGCCAACAGACCACCCTCTCTCAGGGGAGGACAGCCAAGAACAGGCACTCGGCCCTGGTCCTGGTCCTGGGCCCAGCTGAGCTCCCTCCCTTCTATAATGAAGTTCACGACCAGGGCCATTAAACATCTGTCACTTTTGTTTCTTCAATGGGAAGAAGGTACCTATCAGTGGAAGTGCTTCTCTTGCCTTCCCCTGTCAAAAAAAAAATATATTTAGAAGGGAGGCTTTCATCATATGAAAACGATAGATGCGAGCCAATCAGAGGCTGAGTAGGGCAGGTCTCGCAAGAACGGCAGTGGGATCTATAATAACGCAATCACCTCACTATGTTACCCACTGTTTTCTCAAAGCTGAAACGCTATACGCCACACGATGACAATGCAGACGAAACTCCATGTCAACACAAGCTCCATCCAACTGCTCCCATTTCTCAACTGAGCAACCGAAAGAACCCTTATTATCGCTCTCTCTCTCTCTTTAACAGCTACTCTTATTTAAAGACAGCCAACTCTTCAGTGAACACAAGAGCCATCGAAACATGACCCCATGACCTAACCTCATCCTGAGATTCTTCATTGAGGCACAGCATGCTTTTGGTCATGTAGTTATTAGGAATGTAGAGGCTGTGGTTCAGTGAGCCCTGGTCCCAGGAGGAGTCCTGTTCCATTTCCAGCTCCTGGCAGAAAGCACAGGACGATGCTGAATCCTGGGCGCAGTTACAAGATTCACATTCACGGGATCCTTGAATCTTTGTTTCTCCGCTGAACAATGTCTCCGGAGCGTCGTCGTTTCCTTCTGACACTCGGTATCTCACAGCAGAGTTCACACAATCCTCAGCGCTGCTGTGTGGATAAGACTCACAGGACCTGCCCCGGTTAAGTCTTTGAAGTCTGTTACTCCACACAGACTTGCAGCTCAGATGTTCATCCGCTCCAATCTCGGTGAGGTCAGATACAGGTACGCTGATATCCCCATGGCTCGGAGGGGACAGGCACGGGGGGTTGTTGGAGTCCGGGACGGAGCAGGAGCGGTTCAGAGCCCCCCTCACCCTGGTGAGCCTCTGCTGGGCCCTCCTCCTTACTGGGGAGCTGTTGTGGGACCTGCAGTCCAAGTCATCTGCCAAGATCATGCCGTCTCCGTCACCGCTGTCCATATCCTCCTCCCAGAGAGAGGAATCCCAGCCCCCACACACCTGCAGATTTAGTTTTTAGTGTACAGTCATTTGTGAAAAGATTAAAGTTTCACAGAATTGAAGCTGATATTAAGAAACCTTGGTTACATTTTGGGCGGACGGTGTTCAATATCCCAAGAAGGTGAAACCTCCCATTTCAGCTAAGAATGTGTAATTAACTTTAAGTATCTAGGGATCAGGTCTGGCCCTGGAATTTAATGAAGTGGAAACTGATGAGAAAAATTACATTAAGCTATTTCTTCCTCCAGAGCAGCAGCTTCCTAAAAAAAAAAAAAGGTGTCACATACCTGCTGCCTGGACAGACCGTTTGCTTTAACAGAACTGTCAGCACACAGCTCTTTGCTATTATCATCCGAGCTCAGTCTTTTAAGCAGACATCTGGGTTTGGGATGCTGCCACCTCGCCTCCCAGGAGCCTTCTTGTCCATCTGTGGGTACACAAAGAGAGCGATTAGTACCAGAGGAAAACACAGCAGACACCAAACGGCGACATCTGTAAACGGAGATGATGAAGTGACCTTGGAAGGTGGATACGGATTCGATGGAGAGCACCCGTCGGCCAACAGAAGACAGTTTCCGGCACACAGCTGCAGAGGAGGTATGAGACAGCCTTGCTTCAGCCAGACAGAGGATGTCCTGTGGGAGTATGACACCCGCAGGTTTGCGATATTGAAAATCAAATGCAAATAATGATCTCCTTCTGCAAATACTTTTGGGAAAATCTGCCTTGTTTCAGGAAAAAGACAAACATTTCGAGGCGAGAGGCAGAACAGGATGCTTACTAGAGTACAATTCCGTCAAAGTCACTTGAAGTTTGAAATTTGTGATGTTTGATTGTACATTTGAAAAACCATGTTTCCATCAAGTTAACTTTGTCAGGCATTTCATTTCATACAGTAAAACATACATTACAACATTACATCGTGGATGCTCCCTGAATTTTTGACCTTATTGTCATTGTCATGATTGACTGTTTTGTGATAATCCAGTACTTGACATGTTATTTTTGTGTATTTATGCAGTTTTGAACTTATTCTGCATAATTCAAATTAATCAAGGATTGACCTCTTTAACCTGAATGTGGGCACTTTTGACGATTTTGGATATCTATTATTCAGTAAGCAGGTCTTCTCTTTGTCTCGTTTGGGGTTGGTTGATGTTTCAAACAACCATTTCTTTAAATTTTCATTTTCATTCTTTCTTGCCCATTCTAATGTGTTGTTGTTTTTAATGGGTGGATGACTGCTTGGTATACAGCATTGATTGCTGTCCTTTGTGAATATATATGCATAAACTATAAACAAAGGCTTGCCATGTATCATTTGAAATGCCTGACAAAGGTAACTGGACTGAAATCAAACCATTCAATAAATTCACCAACGGTACAAACAGAGTGGAGGGACTGATTTCTTGTCATTTGCTCTACACACATTCAGCACACATTTAGTTTACTACTGAGTGAAACCTGAATGGTTCTAAATGTGTGGGCCAGTGCAGATACCGTTATTAGGAAGTTCCAAATTCTGATATCAGTGTACACTGTACTGCATCGACCAATACGCACGTCTTTGGAAATGATCCCTCAAATATTGTTATCAAACACTTGTGACAAAGATATGTAACGGAGACAGGATATAAACAGTAGAATTCACTGGGGATTACAGCTGCATAATTATAAACTATTCCAAGCGCCGTTTGATTCATTATCTCTTTAAAGGAAGTTTACATAAAATGATAATGATGAATCTGTGATAGGCCAGTATTGGTTGATTATATTGGCCAACCAATATATTTCTCATTTTGCGGGCATCATGTGAATGAAAGGTTCGACAAATCTGTCATAAATCTGTCATTATTCTCAATATTATCAAAATCATATTGTATATGGTTGTGACAGATTGGCAGTGAGGAGGCTTGTGACTCTCTGACTCGAAACAGACTGAAGTGCACTGGCACTGTGCGTGATTTGCACTGACGCAGAGTTTCCACTTGATGCTGCTCAAGAGCACTGACTCACTAATGCAGTGCCACTAGGTTCATCTACAAGCCATAAAAAAATACACTGAAATGAATGCTGCAGCCATAATTACTGTCAGCACATTCACCTCTCGTAAAACTCCCATGTGGCTCTACTTGTGACTGCACAGGGATAGTGAGGCTGTGCCTGTAGTGGTATATACGTTATGATCTTGTTGCATAAGGACACTATCAGGGAAGACCGCACACATGTCGCTGTGAAATTACCATGAGGACTCTAAAATCACGGTCATTTTTTATTCTCCATGGCTTTATCTTTACATGTTTCATGCCTCCTGTTAGGTTTCTTTTAGGAATTGCAGATCTACTGTATGGTTGCTAAATAAACTGGAGAACTGGCCTGAAACTGCAATAACCACTAACACAAGTATAACTCATTAATTCAACCTAATTTTACTTTTAAGTCCTAATTTTTGTTATCACTTAATTAAAAAAAACATAACCACTATGCAAATGCATTGGAATAGATCTAGTTTTACATTTAACTTAACACCTAATTACTTTATTTCAAACAGTTCACCTCTGTCACCTGAGCACCATGACAACACAATTGCTCGAGTGAGATATCTAATTATTCCACACCTGCCTCATGCAGCTTTCAATACATCATTTTAGCAGTAAAGAGCAGTCAGCAGGGATTTTGTACCTGAAGGAGCGGCCTGTCCTCGGGCTTCTCCTCCTGCATCTGCTCCAGCAGCCTCTGGATTTCGTCCCCCAGCTCTGCCTCCAGCTCTGGCTCGATGACAAAGCTCAGTGCGGCAGAAAGCGTAGAGCCCAGAGAGTAAACATGGCCCTGCAGCCGGGGACGAAGGAGGAGAAAATGCAATCATCATCAGCACCCAGCTGCAGCTGTGAGTACACAGCGAGTACAGAGATCTGAATCTGTGAATGGCTATGGAAAAGGCTGAAAAGCAGATGATCCTCTTACAATTTTGGGCAGTAATTGTCACGTACTGTACATATTTATGACAGAGCTTTTGTTTTGCTTCGCAGCACTGACAGTAGATATTATGGTCAGCCCTGAGGCAGAAACGGATTTGAACCAGGTACTTCTGAGTTCACATCTCAGACGTAACGATCACTTTCAACAACTGTTGTGATCTTTACCCATACTTATGTGGTAAACGCATGTGCAAGGCGGATCCCAGTGCGGGTCACCAAAATAGAAGAGTAAACACTCAGCTGAAGGCCTTAACTCCTGTTTTGCTACTGTGACCGTGTGCAATATCTCAATTAAGATAAACGCAAGATAAGTGAAGGAGCGGACGTTAGCTGTTTGTCAGGCAGTTGGTGCATCTTTTAAATGCTGCTAAATTAGAATGCAGAGTTTGTTTTGAAATTCAGTTATGTAAGTCTACTGTGAATTTATTCATGGGACGATGCGAGCAGTGACACCGCTCAGTGGCAGTGTGGCAGCTTCACATTTTGATTATGTGGTTCAACAGAGGAGCCCGAAGGCTTTTGAATCCAGTCGTATTCTATTTCAAGGAAAAAAAGACTGCACCTATACCACAGTAGTGTAGGGAAGGCCCTAGAGAGGAA
The DNA here is from genome assembly GCA_903131615.1 of Diplodus sargus. Classification (NCBI taxonomy): domain Eukaryota; kingdom Metazoa; phylum Chordata; class Actinopteri; order Spariformes; family Sparidae; genus Diplodus; species Diplodus sargus. The sequence goes on from CAEMYA010002116.1 coordinate 665,996, forward strand.
TACAACGCTTACAAAGATTTACTCACTAATACTGAAAGACCATAAATAATTGATGAGAACATTTATTAAACCCACAGAAGTCATTGAGAATAATGTACACACATCCTACATATAGGACCCAGGGGAAGAACTGCAGCAGGAAAGACGAGTCGTATACACAGTAGAGTACAAACCTCTGTAGATTTCACGTCAGCACACAGCTTCATTAGAAGACTTAATGTTAAGTGTCTAACCCAAGAGCTACAACCGGATAATACCAGCCAATCATCGGAGGGCGACCATTAAAGGATAATACTGGTTTCTCCAAGTGGAGTATTCAAAAGGCTGGTTGCATATCACTTCACATGTAATGGTTGAAGGGCTTATTATATAAGAAAATAGAACACTGCTTATGTTCAAGAGTAGGTGGACACTCTAGAGGACCCACTGGTGCTGTTGATATATTATTCAGACATATGAATTATTTCATATGTCTAAATAGGCTGGATGGTATCGCCTTAAAGTACTATCACGGTATTTTAAGGCAGTATCACAATACATGATGCATATCACAATATCATGAAAAACCCTCAAATGCACCTCAAATTCTTGGATTAACCATGAAATTACAACACTTTTCACTAAACACCTCATTCAGATCACACTGGCGTTAGGTTGAAAATGCCATGTCTCCCATTGGTTTGGAGTGTAGGTAGCGCATTTCGGCCGCAACTTTGTGGACCACAGGGGTTGCAGTGGCCAATCACATAAGGCAGTTGGTCAACAGTATCGATTTTCAAGCGAACACAAGCAGTTTAAACTACATTTATACATTCACTAAAACTTTTAATGAAGGTTTCCATGTTTTCTTTGGCATGACACATTCTGTGTCGGGATGAGACAGACACTGTCATAAAGGCCCAAAAAAGACACATGCACAAGCATCATGCTGTCAGGAGACTGCGCCAGAGAGGGGAGAAGAAATACTCTGCAAACATGTAGCAGATGGAGAAAGCTTCCCTGAAAGAGCAGAAGCTCCCAGGGCACGAGCCGGAAAACCAGGCGCGATTCAGGCAGAGCTGAAGAAGCATTTGCTAGATTCCTGTGACATCATGCTGTTGCTGGCTGTTTGTTTCTTGACAACAACTTGCTCCTGATGATGGTTTTCAGGTAAAAAGGGAAAGCTTGAGACTGAAACAGAGCGTCTGTCCTCAGTTGGAGAAACCTTCTTATTATATGGACCTGTGAAGACCTCACTAGTATTATCTGCGCTGACTTTGACAGGTTCTCTGTGATGGCGATTCCTGGGAGCCTAAAACTGTTTACCTGCTCCGCCTCAACTCCGCGGATGTAGACAGGGGGGGTCTCTTTGCCTCTTTGTTTTTTTAAAATGAGCAGTCATCTCCTTGGCTTCGCTGACTCGAGCAGTAGATCTCTGCAAGACTGTTGATTTCCTCCTGATATGAACTCCCATCATTCTTTGTAATGCAGCTGATGGTGGCGGCGTCCTCCTAATACTTCACGATAGAGTTGTTTTCATGTCTGCGAGTGCAGTCATGGGTGTCCAGTGTGAACGGGAGGGGGCTGAGCACACAGCCCTGGGAGGCTCAGTGTTGAGTCGTACTCAAGCCCAGAGTTGGAAGATTTTCCAATCAGCTTCATGGGGGAGATTGTGTTGAATGCTGAGCTGAAGTCAGCAAACAGCATTCTGATGTAGCTGTTCTTATTCTCCAGGTGTGTGAAGACTAAGTGGAGGGAAGTGGATACGGCACCCTCTGTGGATCTGTTGGTTTTGGAAGCATACTGGTGAGGGTCCAAGCCGGCGTGCCAGTAGTACCTGTGTGAAGTTGTATGAGTGATAATGCACAAAGGAAGTGAGTCTGCCATTGCGGAACTAAAATGGGAGCGGGCATCGTTTTCTCTCCGGTCCCTGTCGCCAGGTAACGGCAGAACGACTGGAATAACCAAAGAAAATCAACACTGTGAAACCAAAAAAAAAAACTGTGCTGATGGAAAAGGCGAAGGAGGGAGTGATAGAAACTGAGGTCAAATGGGCGTTCGCTCGATGGAGAGCGCTCCCGTGCTGTGTGAGGACACTACGGTGTCATCCTTGCCAACGGGACTGATGGCTGGAACTATAAACATAAGATCCGAGTTGTAATAACCCATCATCCCCTGTAAGTCACAACCTTGCTGCTCTCTATTCCGCACGATCAGACAGAGGTGAGCCTGTGGGTGAATGATGGCTTGCGCAGGGGAATCTAAGGTGAGGAAAGAGATTGAACAGCACTCTCCTCTCCCTCAGCAAACATCACCAAGGTGCCCGTGACTGTGCGGTGTGCTGAGAAACTCCCACGGGTGACTGTGTGCAAACCCTGACCGGATTAAAATCTCCACGAATCGTTTCTCTCACCTCAAACGTGCTGCCAGTGCTGTCAAACTCGGGAGGCACGAAGGAGCCTTCTGGATCATCTGAAGGACGAAAAACATACCAATTAACTGCAACATTAAGCACTTCTGAGGAGCACACAGTTCATCATACTGTCATCAAAAAGGGAACAAACAGCCCATTTGTCGTTTGGTGTCGTCGCTCTGATGTATAGCCATGTCAGTTCTGTACTGTACTTGCTAAGCATCCGCTGTAATGAGATGTAAATCAAAAGAATGCGTGTCCCGCATGCTAAACCACAACAGTCCAGTGAGCTAGCGTCTCCCTTCATTTGCATGATTCATATGTCAAGAGATAATCCCCAGCAAACAGGGCAGGCGCTATCAGCAGATCAGAAGACGGGAGCGTCCGCCGAGGAGCAGCGCTGCATCTCTTCTGCTAGAATATAGGCCACCGCTCAGACCGGCTGCAAGCAGGACACACACAGACAGGCAAACATCGGACAACAACGGACACGCTCTCAGTCGGAGAGCAGAGAGGCACGTGGAGACAGAACGAGACTGAGAGGTTGCATCCAGAGTTAGAGGAGGGGAAGGAGAGAAGGAGAAGGAAGTCAGTAAAGTGGGTCATGACAGATTTGGGTTTGTCTACTGGAGCTATGATATCCCCTCCCAGGTGTAGTGAGGCCGGTCTCCACCACTCCTTTTTTCCTCCTCTCTCTCATTTTTAGTTACCGCTCCCTGCCTCTCCTTTTCTTCTCCTCACCTCTCGAGCTTCCTCTCTTCCTCAGGTTTTTGCACGTAATCTCCCTTTTACTCTTCTCTCCCAGTTAACGGCCTGCCCTCACTTCTTTCCAGTTTTACTTTCAATTCCTCCTTTCTTTACTCTCCCTTTCTCTTTCCTCTCCGTCCGTTCATTTTTGATTGATTGCCATCGGAGCATTTTGTATTGGCTGCAGAGCCCGTCAGGGGGAGAAATCCCTCTGACTGGCTGTTTGGCTAAGCGAATCGGTGCACGAGAAGAGGAGCAGAAAAAGACAGGGGAGGCCTTTTGAGGCTGTGGCTGTAATATCCAAAATGTCAGCACAGTTTGTCACCTCCACCTCTTTGCCACCCCCGGTTTTAACTTTTCATTAGATGTATTTCGGATCAGAAATCAGCAGGAGTGGTGTCAGAAATCGTTTGTGTATCCTCAGTCCTCAGTCTTCCTGTTTCCCTTTTTTAATGGCTAACACAGACTACCCCCACCTGGTGGTATGGAGGGGTATTTCCTCTCACCCAGATGCAGAACGTACAAGCTCGCCGGCTGTTTGTTGTAACCTCTGCAGTGTGTTTTACTACAACTTTCAGACTGAGACACAGGCGGCATGAGATGAGGCAGAAATCGACCTACTCCGCGGCTACTTCTTCTGTGTCGGGTTGGTGTGTCAGGGCCATTACTCATCCGTCCCCTTCTCCTTTCCTTTCCAGGTCTTTCTCTTCCTCTTCTTCGCTCCCTTTTATTCCCTCACCTCTTTCCTTTCCGTTCCTGTCATCTCTTTTCTTTCCACTTTTCTTTTCTTTCCATCATTCATTTTCCCTTCTCTTCCTGTCCCTTCCTTCCTTTCCTCGCTTTTCTTTTTCCCTCCCCATGTGCTCCTCAGCAGTTTTTTAATCTAGTCACATCTCTTTTCTTTCCTTTGCTCACCTATGCCCCCACCATCATCTACATTTTCATTCCTCACCTCTTTTTCTTTCCTTTTTCCTTTTTGTTAACTCCTATCAGCCCCTTTTCTTTTCATTCCTCGCCTCTTTCTTTTCCCCACCCCTTTTCTCTCAAGGTACAAGGAAGAAAACAATGATATGAATGACAAAATCCCCTCTTTTGCTTGTTTTCATCTCCCCTGTTCTGAAGAGAAGAAGAGGTTGCCAGTTGAAACAGACAAGGAGAAAAGGGACAGACCGGCGTAGAAAACGGGGACAAAATGTTGAAACCTTTGTAGTGAGGAAGCTCTGTAACACAGTGAAATAGCCTGTGAGCAGACGCTGTCAGTGACGCAGATGCCTCCGGGGTAATGGTGAGAGCTTGGTGAGTCATGACTGCCTACAGCATTTTAGCACAACAGGTAGTTGGAGCTGAGCAATATCACTGATTCAACACACTCCAAACGGGCTGATCAGATGTCCCGTAGAGCGCAGCCTGGCCCGTTTTATATCAGATATGGAACAGCTTGCCGTGCTCGAGCTCGTGGGAAAATTAGCCATTTTTTTTCCTTTGTCATCGCTGTGTGAAAACCAATCGAGGACATTTTGTTGCTCCGGCTGGGTACTCTGGTGATGCCACGTCACCAGCAGTGTCAGACGCTACCTTCCTGTTATTACTGCGGGAATTAATTAGCCGAAATGAAGCCCATTGATGAGTGGTTGTGACAACAGCTATTCTCGCCGAGATTCATCACCGCAGCCCTCAAGGTCATTCTATTACACGGCTTTACAGAGGGGCTGTTTGTGTGCAGGCACGGCATTGGCTGCTCAAGTGTGCGTCAGCTTGAGGTTTCATCACTATCGCACAAAGACTTCAATTACTGGGAGTCAATAGGAAACCGTGCAGCGAGCAAAGCGGAGCGCGTGGTGTAATGATTAATGATACAGACGCACTTTGTTGAGCATGAACAACTAGCACAAGAGGGCTAATGCGGGCGCTGGGGTTTGTTTCTCTATCCACAGGATGAATCATAGCCGAAGGACTGAACACAATCCAATAAAGCATGACAACAAATGAGGCTGAGAAGGATTTTATCTGACAGAGTAATCAAAACATCTCCGCCAAGTGTCTCTATTACTGACTCGAGATCCGTGCGGAGATAAATGGATGCAACGCTTTAAATGATGCCATGTTGGCTGTGTAGCGCGCGCGCGCGTGTGAACGCAGGTCGACTGCTGAGAGGCCGACCGAGCTGTTACCACAACAACGCTCCCCCTGGCAACTCTGACGCCGCTGATCTAATCAATGCTTATCAATTTCTTCATCAGGGCATGGAAGAGGTGCGCGCACGCATTGCACAAGCTCTGGCGGAAGTGATAAGATAGAGAATGATGAAAAAAATTGAGAATACCAGAGAGAAAGGAAGGACACAAAGAGGGAGGAGGGGGAGAGAGGAGAGGAGAGGAGAGGAGAGGAGAGGAGAGGAGGAGAGGAGAGGAGAGGAGAGGAGGAGAGGTGAGGGATGATAATCCCTGGTAGGATTTCATTGGCTGTCACTGTGAAGGAGAAAGATGTCATCTGTGCAAATCCAAGCGGACCTGCAGACCTCAGCAGAGCCTGACAGATCCAGGGAGACACTGACAGAGTATTTTCGAGCAGAAACGTGCTAATTGAAAGTGATACGTATCAGGGCGGTAAACCGCTGAAGAGAAGAATGTGCCTCCTCTCTGCGTCGAACAGAGTTTGAACTGCAGTTAGAGCACAACCTCAAATTTGAACTCTGCCCCCCCCCCCGATACAAAGTGTTGTTTGTGCCGAGAATAAAGAAGCCTTTTACCATGTCCTAAAAAAAATGTCCAAAAAGCTGTCTTGAAAAGTTTATAAAGACTCACCGCTGAGCTGCTCCATGAAGCAAACATTCCCATGGGCGTTGAAGGCCAGAGTGTCTGGCGTTATGCACAGGGTGTGGAAGAGGTGGGAGGGTCTGATGCTCTGCAGAGCCAGAGCGCACTCTGCACACACCGCCCACACCTCGTCCTCCGTCAGACAGCTGTCCCTCAGGGAGAGGATGTCAGCCAGAGACACATTCTCCTGTGGACGCATTCAAGTATGTTTTAGATTTACACTTGAATTTGACATTGGAAACATTTCCAAGGGTGTGCCTTCAGTTCATAAAACATGCCGTATATCAAAGTACTCCTCAAAGCAGGTTGGAAGGACCCCATTTACAGCTTAAACACCCGCAGGCTATAAATTACAATTAAACAGTAGCCAAAAACACACCTTGGGAGAATGTCACTGCTGCACATTGTTTATAAAATTGATGCAAAGTTCACAACAGGCTTTGAGGACGCATATGTCTCCTAAACTGCAATAACCCTACATAACCAGCTGGACTATCACTTACGCCAAGTCAAGCTGTTATGACTGATTAGATCATTTTCACATCAAAGTCAGGTTTTATAAGTAAATACTTCTACATCTGTTACTCCTGTGATATATGTAACACGACTCATGTTTACCTTCTTGAATGATGCATGCATGGGTTAGTTGTTCACTCGAGCCGCCTTTTAAGACTGGCTCCTGTTAGCCCCATGTTTAGTCAATTTCCAGTGAATAACCCTGGAAACTCTGGGATAGCCATGTTCCACAACGAAGCAAGCAAGCCCTAGTCTAAAATTGTGATTATCCCATTTTGGAATGTGCCAGTTTGTGCCAGTGTTTAATCTTTCTGCAGCCCGGGGTTATCGTCTCCCTTGGCCTGGGGGAGCCAGGTTCAAAGATTTATCACTTGGCTTTGCGCCATGAGAAGCTTTAAATTAGTTTTGTGTTTAAAAAAAATGTAAACTGTTTGAATTTCTTAAAAACCCTGTAAAATGTTAAAGGACAAGCCGGATCCGCATGGGTGCTGTGGTTTACTACAGCGTGAGGCGAAATGTTAATGAGAAACTCCCTGTGTTTTTCAAACTTGATCGCCTGCCTTCAGCTCAATTCAGCATTTTGTCAGATTTTTTTCCATCAGCTTGTGGCTATTTAGCTAGGCTGACCATTTGCTGTTGTTTCAAAAGAACAGAGGAGGCAGAACAGAACACTATAATACAGCAATACAACAATGCAAAGACACGGAAGCTGGAAACTTTCAAGTCAAGTAGTATAAGGTTTCGGCAACTTTGGAAAGGGCATTCAGTGTAGCAAGGACTCTGGGATCCATATTGTTTCTATATGTTTATTATCAATAATTGTATAACCCTGATTGACTATGTGGTGATTTCATAGGTTGTTCTATTCTACCCACACCTACGGTGTTGTTCGCTGTGTAGGTTTTAGGAGATCAGTTTGTGGCTTGTGATACTGGGCTGCATACATAAATGAAATGGACCTGACTTGACTCTTTTCAGAGCATATCTTGCGTTTTAAGGGGAGGCAACTGAGACCAGAGCGAGGCAGAGCGTTCACGTTTCCTTTCCCCTCCATGAGCACCTAAACGCACCATCAACGAAGGGTTTTCTCAGCCGTCCCTGCTCTCAGCCGCATTTCAGTCAGCCAACTCGTGTGGAACGGATTTATTAAAGTGTAAATACAGAGCGTGCGAGGTGAGGTTTGGAGTTAATGCTCTGACCTCATCACTCTCTGCAGCACAGAGGGACGCTGTAGCGCGATAACAAAGTTCGACCCAAACCCTGGAGAGACGGGACGCTACAGGTGGACGCTGGGGCGGAGAAGGTGGACTACATAACACAGTGACCATGCACTGCTATAGTAGCAGCAGCAGCATTGCAGATTAAATAAATTGCCTGAATGCAAGGATACAGACAGGGAGATCGGGTGAGATACAGATAAGGCAACCAAATTGAAGGTATACAACATTTACAGAGCTGATTATTTCTATGCCTGCTGGGAGCGTTTGTCGCAAATTGCACGATTTATTTGCAGCTTGCTAAAAATACAATTGCGAAATAATGAGTCTGTTTCTAACTCTGGGTTTTTTTTTCACATTAAAGAGTAAGAAAACATCTTATCGATGAAAAATAAAAACTCCATTTGCTTACTTAACAATGAATATGCTTGGATGTTGTGTCACAGGGCTGGTTTGTGATCCCAAAGCAGAGGGGGCTGCCTCTGGATGAACTGCGTATCAGGTTATAAAATCATTTTACTATTTCATATCACTTTTACTGGAAAAGTGCAGCAGGATGCAGAGTCTATGGTGCACAGGGGCGCCGCCAGCGGGGGAAAGGTTAAGACGATTCCAAGGGCCCGACACTGACAGGGGGCCCTTCGAGACATGGGCAACCTATACAAGGGCCCAACTAGATTTTTTTTCATGGGACCCAAAATCCCTGGCGGCGCCCCTGATGGTGAACATGAATTAACTGTAGTGAATGAACCGGCCTGCTCTACGGGCGGTGCTTTTCGAGCTCGGGGGGCTAGCAAAGCTAACTCTTAGCTGCAGTACACAGCAGTTACGGGTTGCTTTCAGGGACAACCGTTAATCACAGAGCCGAGGCAGGACATCAGCGGGGAGGCCAGAATACATTTTCTCCTGGAACATAGTCGAGTTCATAGAAATCAGCGATGCTGTTGCTGCGCGTGATGCACTGCTGTAAAACGTTACCCGCTGCGATGCTACCTGCTCACCGAAGTAATACAGAGCAGAAACAAGCACCCGGGGGATGGAGCGGCTGGGACAGAGACACCATTCGGCCTATTGCAGGTCATGGTAACATTACAATGATTTTGAAGCTGTGACTTCAGATATGAAAGTCATTAATGTTCCTTTGATTTAATCAAATGCAGCACCTTCACACAAGCAGCACAAAGTTCCAAATTTACTTCAGCGGCAAAGGCATTTGGTACACAAAGTGCGCTGTGGCCTTCACGTACCCTTTTTGTGCCATGGACGGAGTGACTCACACCCGCATGAACACACTTCATCATCTGTGGTCCACGATTACTAACTGGCCCCATTTATCCTGGCAAACACAGTGATCTCAGAGATTCCGCGCAGCATCGATGCAGAATGCTGCGGCCTGATAATTATAGGATTCGCGAGTGAACACAAAAGCTGGCCTTAACTCAGCGAGCGGGGCTGGAAGTGGGAGGTGTGGGCTATCACAAAGCACCAACTGTCAAACACGATGTCCAGTACTTCTATTATAATCTTTTTCTTTCTTCATTCCATGACATAAATGGTGCCACATAAATCTTTCATTCACTACTTATTTTTACTTATTTTACTGCCCGGATCTGTTTAATATTCAGCGACTGAAAATCGCTGCATTATCTGCGACCGGCCACACAGGCTGTGCTTTACGAGACTCGCGCTTGCAGGAGAGTCGCAGCCGATTCGCGAACAAAGCATATCGATGTGATGTGGTGGGGTAGAGCACAGTTACAGGGCAGAAAAGTGCCACTTCAAGCAGCAGCAGCAGCAGCAGAAGCTCCGGCCCCATAAATAGACGGCTTCCCTCGAGAACAGTACAGAGGGAAGCTAGAAGTCTCTCTCGCCCCCCGCAAGTTAAATATGCTGTCCTACATAAGTTTGCCTCGGAGCTCTGGGGTTCCAGCGAGGCTGCCGGTGCACTTTCCGTCTCAGCGGGCTGCGACTGAGAGGGACAGTTTGATGCACTTATGTTTGATTGAACTTGTTGTATTTTCAGTTCATAAGCTATTGACTGAGGCGGTCTTGGTCCATCATTTATTTCACACCAGGGTCTGACCGGCAGTTTTTATATCCACCAATACAATTAAAGCCAGTGCTGGAATCTAACTACGTACATTTACTAAAGTGCTATTTTTAAGGTTCTTGTGTTCAGCTTCAGTATATTCATTTTATGATGCGTAATACTTCTACTCCGCAACATTTTTAGAAGAAAGTATTGTACTTTTTACTTAATATATGGTGGCTTATTGACGACAATTGATCGGCCTGCGACACCTTCACCTCCTTGAGGCCTCTTGTCACATTTCAGATGTCCAATATGAGTCCAATGGGACTGATTTCCCCAGTACACTGAACAGATGGTTTCGTTAAAATAGCTGTTCAAGGCTCAAAGAGGCAAAACGATCCAACATCTTACAAAAGAAGCAAGGTCCAAAGAAACAAACAGTCCAAACTCCAAAGAAAGATTACACATGTATGTCGCAGAACTCATTTTCTTCTTCTTTTCTACCCCAACAATCAGTTTAAGGACCTCCAGATTACAGACTACGGTACGATAACTCAAAAAACTGTAAACGAAATAGTTACAGAGGTACCTTTACTTCCAATTAGGGCTGGGCAATAGGGCCTTTAAATAATTTCACAATATTTTCAAGGCTGCATCACATTACAAGATATAGTTGGATAATTCAAAATCACCTCAAAACCCGTCGAACGAGCATCTGTGACGTCTGCACCGAAATGACCCAGACATTCACAGCACTCTACTCACGACCTAGGGAGTGCTATATAGAGAGATCTGATGAAAAAATACTTTTGGACACGACTCGGGTCATTTTTGCTGCCCTCCAATGCAACACATGATGGCATGTAAAGCTTGGCTGGTGACCATCGGTCGAACCCTACTTTTCACAGTGAATTGCGGGATATTGTGAGCCTACTGACTGGGTCAAAGGCAAGTACTAGAACATGCAGAACAGTCTGGTAAGTTCAGAAAATGACATCACTTTACCCTAATGCATCATGTAGTCTCTTATCACGAAGATTATTATCTTGACAATATCGTCCAGTCCCGTTTTTTAAACTTTAGATTCATGTTTAAATGCAGGACTGCTGCTTCGTTCTGGATTATTGTAACTTTTACTTAAAGGAACTGAACACTGCTCATGGCAAGAAGTCACGGGGTCATGCATGTCCACAGTCAGTGCGTCCCACAGAGAAAACATAATGTTATGAAGAGCATCAGTGTCATTGCCATCTGTTGCAGAGTTCTGACATGAACTCACAACTTCTCAGCCTTGATGCCTCAGTGCAGATATTCTACTAATTCAAGGCCTCCAGAAAAAAAAAGCCTCCATGATGAAAAACCTCAACAGTTTGAAGAAGTAGCGTGCTTTCTGAAGAAGAAAGTGCATTTTGTGCAAAACCATGTTAACATTCGACTTGTTCACGTTGACCCCTGTGTCTCACTCACCTCATCCTCCAGCAGCGGAGGCAGGTGCTCCGGCTCATAGTCTCTGTCCTCAGCTCTGCCCGGGTATGTGACCGCTGCGTCGCTCCCACAAGTCTCCATTGCAGCAACTTTGACGCCTTCAGGCAGTGGAGCGAATGTCTGCCCGGGCAACAGCGACGTGTCCGGCCGAGTCCGATGGCATGCCCGAGCTGTCTGTGTACACCGAGCACTGCCTGCTGCAGTCCGGCAGTCAGTCGGCCGTCACTGCGGGACACTCGGGTCCAGAAGCAGCGGCGGAGAACACAGAGGAGCGCAGCGATGCGCCGGAGCCGACCGTCTGTAGCGCGCTGCGGGGGGAGGAGGAGGAGGAGGAGGAAGAGGAGGAGGAGGTGGGGGTGGTTGATGCTGGCCAGTGTGCGAGGCTGTCATGACTACTGCACCTCCACAGAAACGGGCGACTCACCGAAGGCGACCATGAAGCTGCAGCGCTCTGAGCCGGAGCAGCAGAGAGGAGCTGCCTGCCTGCCGCCTGCTACCAGTGGGCTGCACGCCTCCGTCCACACACACACACACACACACACACACACACACACACACACACACACACACACACACAGAGCGTGACTCATTCACCACTATCCTCTCTCGGTCTGTCAGCTGGCCTCGGATCAGTTGTTACACCATCAATATGAGCCCCCAATTTTCATCGTGCCACAAGTGGTGGAAAGTAACTACGTGGCCTCTGTTGTGCAGATTTGAGGAACTCTTAAGCTTAAAGATGCACTATGTAGCCTTTAATAAAAGTGCATTAAAAGATAAAGATCTTCATTTTATTTTTATTTTATTTAATGTCTCAACAAACGAAAAATACAGTGCTGACACAATTCCACACTGTTTTACTTTGTTTGCATCTGGCGGACCCCGCCACCCGACCTTGTTTTCCTCTGAGAACAGGTTGTGGATTCAGTTATGTAAAAAGTTTTTGTCATCACCTCATTAATATTGTAAATATAAAAATTCTGAGGGCGAATTTCTTCCCCAAAACTGCATACTGCCCCTTTAAAGGAACAGTTCACCCAGAAATAAAAATTCACCCCTGTGCCAATTTAAAGTCAGGTGAAGTTTTGCAGTCCACAAAACATTTCTGGAGCATCACAGCGGAACACTGTCGCAGCATTTCTTCTTAACAATGGAAGCAGATGGGGACTTGCTTTAAAATGCAAAGAAACATCCCAAAGAAAATTAAAAAAAATGGCTCCATCCAGCTCGTCTGCCGTAATCCAAGTCACCAGAATCCCAGAGATCCGAAATGTATCTGAAAGTTCATCATTTACACGCTGGACGTGCCTTCGAGCTTGTGCACCCACTTCAAACAGGTTGCTCGCTGACACTTTTAGCTTTGTGGCTATAGTGAAGATTTCGTCTTTTAAAAGGTGTCCAGACTGTCTTTCCCAGTCCCCATCTACGGCAGTTGTTTAGGAGAATGCTGGCTGCTGTTTTGCTGTGCAGATCCATAAATGTGTCAGAATAGTCCTTTACAAAAAATGGTTCAAAATGGGCTCCACCTCAACCAAACGATGACTGTGGTGGAATTTTCCTCCTTTAAACTAAAGGCAAAATGCCAAAGCCACTTATGGACCTAATTAACCCCTGTGTTTCCTCAGGATGGCTGGTGAGGGCAGATCTCCTGATAACGCTGCCTCTGTCTCCGGGGCAACTTGGCCAGTCGATCTACTATGTATTCAGCTTCAGAATCTTACAGACCGACAGACTGTCTCGTATGTATCACTTGTGGCCTGAGGATCGCACAGCTAGTGAAGATAACTTAAGCCAAGGTCACGCTACAGGACTTTAGCCCTGATCTTGCCGTCGCAGATGGTTTTTTTGGAGCTCGCCGACAAAAAGCCCCAGATCAGAGGCAGATGGCAGGTGCTCCCATGAACAATGGCCGGTATGTATGAACTGTTCAAAGACAAGATCCAGGATCTCAGGGACGCTTTGCCGGCCAGTTGTCGACGTCACCTGGATATCTAGCAGGCTAAATATCTGGCTGAGCTGCAGACGGGTAGGAAGCCAAGAACGAGCTCCAGCCAATGACAGCAGACTCTCCTTTCTCCCTCTTTCCTCTGCTGTCTTCCACAGTAACTCTCTGAACCCGAAGCTATCATGCATTTGTATTTGTAACCGTGGCGTCCTTGCTGAACCTCTATACGAGCAGGCAGTTTCACGTTTTCTTTTCAAAAGTAGTCCTTGCTTTCTGTACATCCTAATTCATCCTCTCATCCAGGTTCTTCCCTTTTACTTCCTTGTTTATTCGCCTTAAATCAAACTTGGACTGCTTGGGCCACATCATGTTCATTCATTATTTATATTTTAGTATTAGTTGTACTCGCTGAAACATGGCAGTGCAACCTGGTGGACTCTGCAGAAGAGGACCCACCACTCCCTCTGTGGATGTGAAGGACTCATTTTAAGGCACCAACAACACGATTTTAAGTTTCAAGTGATCATAAAACGTAACTATGAAATCAGTTCAGCCCCCTGAAGCCTGCACACTGGATCTTTAACTTCATGCCTGCTCTTCTCCTGCTATGACAAGTCAAAATGTCTGCAGTGAAAAAGGTCTTGACGTTAGTAGCGGGTAGTCAGAGATTTAATAAACTGCTGTCATGACACCTGCTGGTTTTATTTTGAAACGTCGCTTGAAATCTGCAGTCCTTGTGGAGAACAATTTCCTGAGTTCCACAATTTCCATTTCTCCGGCTTTCCAACAAAACTGCTGACAGCAAGATCAAAATCATTTTCAGGAAAAGTATTACATCTACAGAGCTGGTCGAAAGGTGCAGAATAAAAGTACCTCCTTCCCTAGAAACACTATGATGATGTGAATTCAAATTTATTTTCAATAGCTGAATAAACTAGTTGTTCTCAGAGGAAAATAAGGTCCCAGAACGCTGTTTGAAGCTAGAAAGGTTATAAATCAAAGACAGCAGTATGAAGCTGTGTTGTCCATTAGGGTCAGTTTATTTATTCAGTTTATTCAGTCATGAAAACAAAGAGATGTTTATTTTATTTGTTTAGGCATGAAAACATCTTTCTCTTCTGATTATAATGTCTCCCCCAAAACTACAAAGTGCTCCTTTGCATCAGTCAATATCATACATGCACTGGTAACACGCGCTTCCTGTGTTTCAAACTAGACTGTCAGTTTGTGGGAAAAAAAAAACAAAAAATGGCTGTACATTCGGTACAGTATGCACCCAGTATACTGCCCTAATGTTGGCTATCTAGCGTTAGCAACATTAAGCTGGCATTAGTTACGTTAGCGTCACCTACGGCAGCAACAACAGGAACAACAACAGCGTTGTGACGCGATTGCAGTGGAAGAGGGAGATGGAATACCACATGCTGAGCGTTATCAGTAACCCCTTTTAATGTCATCCACCTCGACTGTGCTGCCTGTTGTTGCATGCACACATATCAGAGGGCTTTTTTGTAATTATGGGTGAATTGCTTAATCGCTTAATCGTTACCGGTCTTTCCCACACAGTCTGTCAAACACTGACCTATTAAAATGAGCCCAGTCTCTTTTGTTTCACTCATGTTTGTCACCCAGGTTTTGAAAACTTTCTCAGTCTCGTTCTACGCCAGACTTAGACCACCACAGCCCTCAGTAGGTGACCCACTTGGAGGCAAAGTGACTTTCAGAAAACCAGCTGGGCTAGAAAGAGCACAGTGCGACCACCTTGAGAACACCGGCGTCTGTGTTTTTACTTCATTTTACCAGCACGTTGTGAAGAATCTAAGCCCCTCTCCTGAAGGAATGCAGCCCTCCCTGCTTTCATATTACTAATGCAGTCACACTCTTGCATACTTGTTCTAGATCAATACTATTTGTACACTCTCTGATCCATCTTAATCGCCCACTCAATTTGAATATCATCTTGTGCAAGCGCGCTAGCGATGATGGAAAGCCTGTCTGGGTGCCAGCTGAGCCCAGGGTGGTAGGGAATGAGATTGCTATTATGCCAGCAGTGCCCCGTGGCTGCTGAGCAGTGATAGAGAGGCCTCTCTGGTCAGGCGGAGGGGAACCACTATTAGATTTGTTGACTGCTCGACGCGCCGGCGTGTCGAGATGATAGAGGGAGATGCTTTTACTTCAGCAGCCAGGCAATTAATGTGATCATACATATTCTGGCATATCCCCTCAATGACTTATTAGTTGAGAACAAGGCAGTCTGTTTGATCCTTGTTGGCATTGTACGGTGGCCAACCGAGAGATACATTCAGAGGTATTTCATCTTCAAAAAGATTAGCTCCTAATGTGGAAATACTTCACCGCTCCTCGCCACTGCACGGCTGAATCATTTATGGCGAGGCAGCACTTGGCGGGGATAAGCTTGACATTGGAAATCTGTAGTCAGTTTTGTCTGTTATCATGTTTTTCGACACAAGTGTGTTCTTTGTCTTCATTTCTAAGTCTAGCTGGCATTCGTTGTGATTCAGTACATTGTTCAGACGCTTTTCTGACGTCTCCAGACAGATACACTCAAAGTAAATACATAAAATGTTTGATTAACTTTTTGGGCTAAAACAGTGTTGCACTATTATGCCACACCCCAATCCATGATGCCACAGCGGGTGTATTTTCTTCTCACTGCAGTGTGATAGAGGAAGATTCAAGTTAAACACATAAAGCAGTAACCTTTAAGATCACGCTCTCCTGCCCCATTACGTCTGTTGTTGTTGTAGACACATCATATTGTCCCAAATTAAAAACACCCGGTTCATTAAATTTAGTTATATATTAATAATTTAGGGTAAATAGAACCTAGCTGGCTAGTTTAGCATTAACATTTCAACTAAAGTGTCTTTTAATTTTATTCTACTTCTGTTTCTGAGACATTACATTGACTGTTCACCTTTTACAAAAAAATGTAACATGAAACATGAAAGATTTGCAGCAAAATAAATGTCTCATTACACGTGACATGTTTACAAATGCAGGGTCAGTAACATTTAAAAAAATGGAAAGGACAAAAAATGTCCTTAATGCTGGAGACTACTTTGCAGCAATAAAAGTCTTAATCCCCCTTTAAATACTCATATAAATCATACCCACAGGCACAAAAACACCCACACATATTGAAAAAGAGGGCTGTATCCCAGGCTAGTTGACCCACAGTTACAGATCCATGACAGAGCTGGAAGGTCAAGCGTGTGGACAGTTGTCAGCCCTCTGGGAAGAGTATACACTGGCAGATGTGCCCCAGATATAAAACCAAAAAAAAAGAAAAAAAAGAAAAAGAAAACGCTGCAAGGTATCAAAAGTTCCTGGAGTCGACAGTTCCAATATGATGCTTTAAGAGTGTAGCTCAGGGTTGTGTCCCAGCGGGGAAGCTCCTGTGAGGATATATGAACTAGCAAAGCAGAAAGGCTTGGTGAGGTATGCAGGGAATCTAGTGAAGCGTTGTGTTTAAATGAGCAGGAGCAACGTGTGGAACCAGATGAAACCACAGTTAGCCCCATATAGTATTGATTTAAAGCTAGGCATATGCAAATGTTGAACCCCTATAGTCTGGATGAGCTTGACTGTCAGTGGACCTCACCTGTTGAAAACTTTAGACTGTCTGGGGAAATGAGAGGTTAATGTACATGAATAATGTCTGCTGATATATGCCAGAAATTTGAAAAAAAAAAAAATGGGAAAAAGCTCAGTCTCAGAATCTGCTGAGTAAGACTGTTCTTTGGTCTGCTACGCCAAGTTGAGCACATGCCGAGAGAATCTTGTAACTTTATTTGTGCCTGCATCCGCCTGTTGTGGTCATTTGGGTTACTGGACAGAGAGAAGATTACCGAAGATGAAAACATCAGATCTGTAGGAAGCAATAAGATTGTAACATATGACATTTACACATCCTTTTCGACACGGCTTTGCAATTTTCAATGTAATGGGGAACCAGTTTCTTAAAAATGTCTGATAACATTAGCTATCAAGTGTTTTTTACATGGCCTGGGATGCTATCAAGACCGGCTGCTTTATTCTCAGCAAGTTTTTTTTTTTTACTCACATCGGCTGAGCTAACTGACATTGGCTGGGTCTGACATGCAGCTTACTAGTGACATACATAAAGTAGTATGGTCAGTACATCAGGTCAGTACATGGTCAGCCTCTGAACCTGCTCTTCAGCAGCTTGCTATACAACACAAAGCATACACAAAGCATACAGCCACTGACTCAAAGACCGAGTGAGCACACAGGCCCAGCGAGAGCCTTCAGTGACTTCCATAGATTTTTACAGTTGGACAGAATTTAGCTGGCATAAGCTTGGTGTCTACAATCTTGCTGTCCCAAGCTCTGAAGTCTGATCTTAATTTTTTCCCCTTACAGCACAGCATACCCACTAGGACTAACTATAGCTCTACACTGAAATGCCAGAACAATGCTTGCTCTTTATTTCCATAACTTCTACACGGATCATCTATAGCCTAGTGAGGGTGCAGAGTTTTAGCGTGACGCTTCAGCCTCATTGTCTCCGAATCGATTACACTCTATAAAGAGATAAGATCTGCCAGTGACGGTTGGCATGTCAGCCGGTAAAATGGATGGTACACAATTAGAAATGAGGAAACTTGCCTGGGAAAAAAAAAAAAAAAAGACACATAGATTCAAAAGTGACTGATATTTTCAAATGGTAATTCTCCTAATGTAATCATTGCATCATAAGCCGTGCTGCGCAAGAACTGAAAAGCTTGACGTGAGTAGCAATAGTAAGGAGAGTCTAGCTGTTAGCTCCTGCAGATATATTGTAATTCAAAGATAAGAGGAAATATATGTTGTAATAGAAATTAGGTGAATGTTTTTTTTTTTTAAGAAGACGGAAAACCAAATGTGAAATTTCAAAATGAAGTGGTGTTTGGAATATTAACAGTGTTTGATATGAAACTCTTTCTGAGTTGATCCTCCATTCCTTCCCTGTATAGCCCTATAGCTTCAGAGCAGGCGCAGACATCAACATTTGGAGCACGTTGTACATCACAGCTGTCCTGGCAGGACTTGTTGTCGTG